>PVIJ01021715.1:0-17875 GCA_004024925.1 Scalopus aquaticus | reverse complement strand
CAGGCCAGAGGCGTGGGGCGGCGAGAGGGTTCACCAGAGACAGAGTGGGGAGCAGAACAGGCAGATCAGAAATACACTGCTGAGGGGAGCAGCGGGCAAGGCAGGAGAGGTCTGCCGTGCCATGTGGGATTCTCCCCGGCCGGGTGTCGAACTTGCGTCGCCACTGCCAACAGCTCCACAGCGCAGCGCTTAACCACTGAGCCACCGGGGAGGCCCAACACTTAATATCTATTAAGGCCCGGTAATTACCCATAAATGTGTAGAATTTCTTGTGTTAAATTTTTTCTATTTTTAAATAATTCTTTTAAGAAGGTAATATCCTGATGGAATTTGTTTGTATCTTTGTAATATTGCAAAGATCATAATGAAACCAAAATGCAAAAATTAAAAATTTCTTCAGGTAAGACATTTTTGAAGCAATGCTGTTCTTTTTTTTTTTTTAAGATTTATTTATTTATGCATACAAGATGTGGTGTAGCCCATAAGTGTGGGGTGATGAGAGGATTCACTAGAGACAGAGTGGGAAGCAGAACAGGCAGATACACTGAAGTACACTGCTGAGCGGGCAAGGCAGGAGAGGTCTACTGCGCCATGTGAGAATCTCCCTGACCGGGGATTGAACTCATGCTGCAGTGGCTCTAGATAACTTCATAGTGCTGTACTCAACCCATTGTGCCACCAGGGAGGCCCACAATGCTTTTTTTTATGGGGCATTTAGGAATCTTGGCATTTATGACTTTGAAGAGCGTAGAGGGTATGAACTGGTCTGAATTATCCTAAATTGCAGGTAGAAAAGCAGGACTTGTCATAAAATGATGTCCATATTTTTACAATATTTTTCTCATAAATGCAGTTATAACATTTTGGAAAGAATGGTTTGCTCTGGTTTTGAGATGCCTGGCAGGGAGGGATGAAACCCATGTAATACTTTTTACTTATTCATACTTGGTTTCACTCCCCAAGTAGCCAGTGGTGTCACATATCAGATTTCATTTTTGTGAAGCATTATGATTTTGGGTTGGGGGATCTGTAGAAAGTCTTGTGCTGAGATGAAATGAGAGCGGAGAAATGGGCCAGAGGAAGCAGCATTATAGAAGGGAGATCTGGGAATTAAATGGCACCAGGCTTGTGTGTGTAGGAGATCCACAAACCCTAGTTTTAGTCCTTTATATCACACAAGCCTGTCTTTGGAGTCTATTGACTATAAAAATGACTGGTGAACTTGTATGTACTGTACAAAAGTAATGAGTAATCATACTTTGACTGTTTCTACTATTATCTTTTTATTCATGGAAAGTGGTGAGTACTGATGCCTTTGTGTTAAATCCATAAGGTCAGATATCTTTATCTGCTCCTGATAGGAGCAGCAATAAAAAAATAAACACTTCACCAGCATCAATTTCTTTAAAAATCCTTCACCACAAAGCCTTCTTTATACACTCTGCTGTACTACACAATAAGTCATAGTGAGTGTGTGTGTGTGTGTGTGTGTGTGTCTGTCTGTGTGTGTGTGTTTTGGAGGAGTTCTTAGATTATTCCAATAGAAAATGAGTTCCTTAGGGAAGAAGTTATACCTTATTGATCCCTGGATATTAATTTTGTAATCTAATATATTTTTAAAAAAATGAAACTAGAATATTACAAGGAAAATTGAAATGAAGGATGGAAGAAGGGGAAGGAAGAAGGAAGGAGAGGGAAAGGAAAGGTGGAGGGAGGGAGGGAAGAAGAAAGGGGAGAGAAAATGAAGGAAGAAAGAGGGGAAAAAAGAGGCAAGTTTTCATTAGAAAAAGCTGGAAGTGAGGAATGAACAACTATTTTCTGTGCTTTTGAACCCCATGTATTTTATAACATTAATATCGCCTTTCTGTATCACCGATAGGAGATGAGATCTGGCGTCAGAGGTACAGAAATGGATTAAAATCAAAGTGTTGCAGGTAATGTTGCATACACTAATATCATGTGCTTCACTGCTTATCTGGTTATTCACTTTTACACCTGTCCTCAGGTACCAAACTGATGAGACAGATGATGTCATACTTCTGTATGATCATTGTTTATTTTGAAGCAGTGTTTTCTTTTTGGTTAAGCTGATAGGATATGCTGGGGAAAACAGCTTAATAAGCAGCATCTTGCATGGAGTGGATGTGGATGAACATCGATAATACATAAGCATTCAGGCCGGGTTCTTATGGGAGAAGGTGGAATTTGGAATCATTGAGTGTAAGGGCTCAAATGATTGGTGATGTTGTCTAGCACAGCATTTGGCTTTTTATTCTGCAAAAGGTCAGATAATAATCATTTTAGGTTTTGCAGGCCATACTCTGTCACCACTACCCAACTCAGTCATTGTAATGTGAAAACAGTCACAGACAATGAACAACTGACTGGGTTACTTCACACAGCTATAAGCATTTCAGGTTCACTATAAGCATTTAGGGTTCACCCATGCCTTTTCCCCATGGCTTTGTAACCAGGCACTGGTACATTCTTTACTTCTGGAGGGTTGTGGAGGAGGCTCTGGTTTACTCATGTGATGATTCTTCTCTGGCCCCTGCCAGAGCCACACGGGGATTTTTCTTGGATCCTCTTTGAAAATCTAATAGGGTTCCTGGAGGTTAAATCTATGAAAGTGTGGGGACCTCCTGGAGACTAGTCCAATGTAAGGCTCTAGCCATTCATCAGAATTACCATTTACAGCCCATGTATATTCTAGCAGCTTCTTTTCCAGCTAAACAGAACTTGGATGGATTTTCTGAACTTACCTGTTCTCCGGATTTCAGGGCATTAGTGGTTTGTTATGAAAATACCACTTTCAGATGGCCCCAAATAAGATCACTGACTTTCTATTTGCATTTTTTCTTCTTCTAAGGATGGGACTGATAATTTCCAAGATCTTTAGAGGTGGGAGCTGAAAATGGAATTCTGTCCTAAGCTTTCTGTTTTCCATCACATGCCAGTTATTTCAAATATCATTATCCCTAATTTTAAGTTCCTTTGAAAACATGTGAAGGAAGGTCAAGAACATAATTACTCTCCAAATGTGGGATGAACTCAGTTGGCATTAGTATTCAAGGGGTAGGCGCAGCAATACAGAGAATGATCCCCTCCCTTATTGTAATGGCTCTATTATATGACCTCATATTTTGTCTCCATTTTCCTTAGTATTGACTGCAATAGTGGAAATGTCATAAAGACTCAAGAGATCCTGTTTCTAGCTGATTTTATAGAGCCTCTTAAAAAAAATACTTGCATGTATGCAGAAAAAGCACAGGCTGATTTATCAGGTGATTTTTGTAGTATTGAAGATTATTAGGTAATTCTTACGGATTTTGTGAGGAAATTAAAGGTTTTTTTGAACAATAATTGACAGAGTTTTACAGCATATAGTATTTTTTAAATTAAACAATATCTTAATCTGTAAAGTAGATCATCTATAAATTATAATGCAAACACAACTTCAAACACCATTACAGGATTATTGGAGAATTAGATTTATTTTTTTTTCTAAATACCTAGCATAGTATCTTGTAAATGCTAAGAAATAGCTGATTACACTGGTCAACAAATATTTACAAAAGTCATGTTACTGAAATAAAATTAGTCATTTCCTATCAATTTGTATGTGCTCAACATGAATATGACAGTCAAATTCTAATTTTGGCTTTATTTTTTTTTTGTAATGTGCAATAGATTGATGTTTACATCACAAAAATGCATGCCAATAGTAATAGACCTATGGTTAATACCTGTAAACAAAAATCAAGTGATAGACTACTTCTTAGATTTCTTCACTTGTCTCTTGTACAGCTGTTCAGGAATAGAATAGATGGAAGACGGTTTCCATTGTGCAAAAGCACAGCCTTAAGACTCAGTTTCGAAGAGTCTAGAAATAGTCTCCATTCTTGGGGTCATGAGTGATTTCTAAGGCATTCATGAGGCCCTCAATATCTGAACAGAATACCAGAGTACTTTCCTTTCTGAAGAAAGGATCCAACTGCTGGTGGTGCCTTCGATATAAAGTAATTGTGACATCTTCTAGAAGATTCCATCATTGGAGTCTTGATCCTAACAATTCTTCCTTGTTCTTGGATAAGTCCAAATCACGAACCAGGTCATTTAGTTCTTCCTGTGTTAGTCTGTGTGGGGTTGATGATGCACCACAGTGAAAATCTGGATCACTGCATGCTGATGGAACAGGAGAAGAACAGGTCAGCTCAGCCTTGTCCTCATCAAATGAATTAAGAGAATATTCATTCTGCTGGAGGTTCTGGAATAGGAAGTTCCTCACCATGTGGAACTGGTCTCAATGCAGACGGAATGTTTGGGTAGACTATTCTCGGCTTCTTTGGCTTCATTATTCCGCCAGAAGGAGGAGGAACCAAGCAGAAGTAACAGTCTTTTATGTGGCTGCCTGGCTCTCTCCGCTTGTCTTGGTCACAACCTTGCATCCAAAGTAAAGATGATAAGCCTTCTTCACTTGAGAAGTGATACGTTTCTTCTGGTTGGCAAATGTCACTTCCCCACAAATAGAGCAGAAATTGTCCATGCTACTAATGCACTTTCGAGGCATTACTGTTCTGTGTTGTGCCTAAATGGATAAAGTAATAACAGTTCTGTGGAACAGTAGCTTCAACTGTCTTGCACAAAGTCTGAAATATTTTCAGTGCTCAACCTTTCTGACAGGGCTTTTATAGTACACTGCTGACGTCAGCTTACTTCAGCTGCCTAGCAGTCGTATTGCATTGCATCAGAAAATGATGCAATCAGCTCTGGATGATGTGTGCATGATGGCATTATGCAATGTAATACAGTATTACATCCTTCTAGGCTGATTTAGGATGTTGTTGCAGTCCTACTGGATAAAGTTACACAGTGAAACATATAAAATGAATTCTATGAAATATCTTCCAAACGAGAGCTAGTAAAAAATTTTCAGGGTTATATTCATGTTCAGCACACCAAGATACTACAGATTAGGGCCTTTTTAAGTCAGTAACCATCTCACTGTTGACCAGTGTTATTGCTTCTTCCATCCTCATTTTCTAGACAAGAAATCTAAGGTTGTGAGAAGCCACTGTTCTTCCTAAAAAGTAAGTCATTTATTCAAAGTCTCCTCCTACTGCTTTATTCAGTCCTTCATAACACTATCAGTATTTTGTTTTTTTTTTCCTTTCCTGAAAATTTTTTTTTATTATTGTTATTTATGTCTTTTATATTTTGTATTCCCCTTGGGTAGCCCACCACCAATTCACCCGTGATCCATCTCCATGGTCCCTTGTATTCTTTTCTATTCCATTTTGTGCCCTTACCCCCCCACCCCCCGCTGAGTGTCTCTCTCCTATTTGGTTTCCCTATAGTCCTGTTATAAGTGAAACCATTCGATATTTTTCTTTTTCTTTCTGGCTTATTTCACTGAGTATGATTCCCTCTAATTCCATCCATGTCGCTGCAAATTACATGTGTTTATCTTCTTTGAATGCTGAATAGTATTCCATTGTGTATATGTACCACATCTTCTTGATCCAGTCATCTATTTTTGGACATCTGGGTTGCAACTATCAGTATTTTGAAAGAATATTTGTATTCTGCTTCCTCGTTTGATAAAAAAAAATCCAGTGTACGTGTCTACATTCTAGAAATTTGGTTCTGATGGACGCAGGCATGGACTTTGTCACAGTGCTTTCTTCAGAAATGTACACTTGGCCAGCCTTTCTGAATCCCAGCCACCGCGAGTCTCTCTATGTCCCCAAGAGTGTGAGTGCGTTCACAGTGGGAAAGAATGTTGAGTTTCAGCCACACAGCAGTGCAGCCCTTAATTAAATGATGCAGTAACATATGGGAATTAGCAAAGAGATTAAGAGACTAATAGAGCAGAACACAGTAATGTTGATGTCAATGGAGGGGAGCATGATCATGGTGGCAAATTGAAAAAATGAAAAAGAAGAGCTCATGATGAAGTACAGGATCATAGAGGAAGGATCTGAGCACAGGACTCAAAAGGTCACTTTAGTAGCTTATATATTCTAGGTTTTGAGCGGTTTTATTGGGGAGGTTATATGCATGGACTCTTTTAAAACCTTTTGAAACCTAAAAGACAAAATTGTGTGAGGAAACATCCTATCATTTCCTTGCTGAGTCAGATCATTACTTTGATCAACAAATTATGTTAAAAGTTACCACGTGCCTCCACAACTGTGGGTATAGAGTTTAGGCAAGATAAGACAGACATGGTTTGTGCCTGCCCTCATGAAAAACAAGAACAGGGTTGAAAGATTTTCTTGTGTCAATCCACAATCTGTGCTTCCAACTGTTCCTGATTTTTTTTTTTAATCCTAGAAGGCATTTTTCTTATGTTATTTGGTCAAATAATTGAAGACAGATACTGCGTTCGAGAATATATTCTACCTTCATGACTAAAATTTCTCATTTTCCTAAATGTCAGATTATACTTTTTTTGGATTCATAACAAGTATTGAATTACTCGGAGTAAAATGGGGGAAAAGGCTCTGTCGCTTTTGTATTTCTACCATGTGCCAGATCCATGGCTTGTCCCACCCATGCATCTAGAATGCGAGATCCGCAAGGGTGCAGATGCTGTCTGGGTTCTTGACTCCAGTTTCACGGTGCTTCAAAAGTTACTAGGAGTGGGGTTTGTACCCAGAAGGTAACTGAAGAAGGAAGAAGCCAATTCTTCAGTTAGTGCTGCACTGCAGTTCATTTTACAGATTAAAGAGCTGATCTGGTGTATGAACAGCATTCTTCCAACTGCAAGCTGACAGAACCTTATAACTAGTATAAGCAGCCTACTACTACTATTACTTCTACCAGTCATAATGACAATTATTCAATAGATCATAAAAATGAGAACTGACATACTGGATAGGGTACTTCAAAGGATGTATTCTGAGCTCTGTTTTTTCTTTTTATTTCATATCTCAGTTTGTGTTTCTGCTGACTTACTACCTTTTCTCCCCCTGAGAACGGGACCTCTATTAAGTAACAGAGGCAGCCGCAGCTCGCTCTAGACATACTATATGCACCTGCTGTGGGTCATTGTTTTCTCACGTTGCCTTAACTTTGAACAATTTCTGCACTTTGTTGAATGGCAGCATCCATTAAAAGTGTTGCAGACAGATTTTAAAAATTATTATTACTGGAGAGAAGGCAAATTTCATGGAACATAAAAATTATTTGGTTCTAGAACTGTAAAATATTCTAAAACACTCCAAAGAATAACAATTTTATCCTGTTTGGAGAAAAAGAAAACAGAGATGTTCGCAAATTAAATCCTTCTTTCTGTGGAAAAGCAAGAAATGGAAGTCAGCTTTCCCTGAAAGTTTAATGAGTGCTGGGAGATGGTCAGAATTGGTGCAAATGACAGGATCAAAGAATTGGGAATGTGGTCTTGCATTGAACTGATACAGAAAACCATTGTATTTTAGTTAAGGTGGTAAGAACCGAAATGTTCCTAATAGAGTAGGTTTCACCTGTTTTCATGCTGTGGTATATGTCATATAGAGAAATAATGAAAAATAGCTAAAAAAAAATTTACTGAACACTCCATTTATACCAAGTACTGTTTTAAAATGTTTTGTTGCATATATTTAGAATCTTCTTTTTTAAGCTTTGTTTATTTAGGATACAGGACAGATGTGTGGGGTGGCGAGAGGGTTCACCAGAGACAGAGTGGGGAGCAGAACAGGCAGAGTGATGGAAATACACTGCTGAGGGGAGCAGTGGGCGAGGCAGGAGAGGTCTGCCGTGCCATGTGGGAATGTGCCCGGCCGGGCGTCGAATTCGCATCACCACCGCTGACAGCTCCACAGCGCAGCATTTAACCGCTGCGCCACCTGGGAGGCCCATCTTTAGAATCTTTGCAAAAGCCATGTGGAATTGAGAATTCTGATTTTATTTTTGGGGGGTATGAATAAAAGGCACAGAAAGGTTAAATAACTTACCCAAGATTCCACAACAAATATACAATGAGGCCAGCGTCTGTGTTGGATAGTCTGGTTGATGAATCCGTACAGCAAAATATTACATGTACAGTGAGAATACACTCCTGATACTTTACAGGGAAAATCTTGACTATGTTTTCCTCAGAGCAGTTTTGTGTTGGAAGGATAAATAGAAGATTACAAGGAAGGCAAGGGAAGGGACAAGATAAGTGTGAAGACATGGCGTATTCGGGGATGTATGGAGTTCCAAATTCTTCCGTTGCAGTGAGTGAGGAGGGAGATACTGGAAGGAAATGTTAAAGGTTCCTGCATGGTCATGTTGCAGAGTTCCTGCTATGTCATGCTAATAATGGAAACCAGATTCAGAATCACTATTTCCTTATGATTTCCAGACTTCAAGATAGCCGTATCTGCCTCGCTGTATATTCCTCACTCCTGCTCTACTGCAATTTAGAGCTTGGTCAAGGAGAAGGAGAATTAAAGAGCACCTCCAAAAAGAAATTACTACATTTTCTGTATCTCACCACAGTCCATTTACCGTATATGATTTTATATGTTCCACAGAAGTGTTCACATTTCAGAGCATTTAAAACAAATGAGACATTTATTAGTGTAACCTTTATTCTGTAGATGATTTAAGCCATTTCAAAAGTAACTAAAAGAGGAACACTGTTACCCTTATGCTTGAGTCTTCCCTGGGCCCCCACCAGCTCACAAAACGCTTCAGTAGTTTTAATGTGCTGTACATCTCCTGAAATACCTACATAAATAATCTATTGTTCGAAAGGTCACAAAGGTAGAGGATCACTTTGAAATGCCAGGAAAGTAAATGAATTGGTAATGTGGTGTCATAAGTTTGGATATGTCCATTACTGCTTTATCTTTAGACACCGGTGCACTTTGGAGGGCATGAGGCAGAGGCCCTGGGGAGTGTGAAAGCCTTTGGGTGCTGGAAGGGACAGATGAATGGCTAAACGTATGTGGGCTCTTCTCCCCCAGGACAAAAATAATCAAGTGTCTTGCAGACATGGCATTTTGGCTGGCCTTCCTTGCCTCTGTTCAAATGGGATGAACCCTCATTAAAACACCAACTCTCAAAGACACAGTTTGGCTGCAGATCTCTTTCAAGTTAAAGGCCACCTCGGTAACATGGCCCTTAGAGTTTGCCTGCAACTTTCAAACATCCCACCAGTTTGCAGTTAATAGGAAGTTTGATAAATTCTTTCACACTTTAACTGCTATTCAGAGCTGTCATCTTTCTTGATAGATGTCCTACCCTAAGGAAGGGGTTTGTACATTTCTGTTGTCACCATGGGGTTGAGCATCTCAAATTATTTTTGCATATCACCTGGGTAAACAAAATAAAACAAAGCAATGTTCTAATGGAACATTTTAGGATTGGACAGACAACAGAGACCTCAGAGTCAGATATGGTTCTGAAATCTTTCATTTTACAGGCAGCTGGCGGCAGATAGAGATAAGATACAGAATAAAGGTTGCAGACCTAGAATTAGGGTAACAGTTTCTTCCTGGAAATTCTGTTTTTTTTCCTCCAAGATTGTAGAGATGACAATCCTTTCACCTTGCAAATTACTTTCTCATGTGGCCTGAAGACCAGAAAGCTAAGTGTCCTCACTTGCATCCTGTATCTATAAACAAACATTTTATAGCGGGAGTCCTCAAAACAGATAAAACTGAGCCATGTCCAGCTAGAAAGTGTAAAGGAAAAGGGTTTTCGCTCCTACAGAAAGCTCCTCCACTCCATCCCGTAAATTCACAGCCCATGTCTCAAGCAGGTACTAATCTTTTTGAGGACTTCGATCAAAATATTTTGTCTGACACTGGCTATAGCGAGTATTCATTTCTCCGGTGGTAGGAGATAATCAAGGGTGATCAGAGCATCATTTGTCATCTCTCTTGGTTAGGCAAACAGCTCTTTTGAGAGACTCACGATTAAACCATGCCTGCCACTGGCTGTTTTATAATATCTGCTTGTCTTACTAAATTGCAAACTTGCTGAAGGTAGGTGAGTTGAGTACTTGCTCACTGTTGTGTCTGACAATAGTACAGCATCTGGCACAGAGGAGTCTATAACTTTTCTTGAAATTATTGTTTTATTACAGAAAATTAATTGCCACTGCACAGAGGTCACTCCAGAGCATCCCCATTTGCCAGGGCTGTCATCTCTGTAGGAAAGGTCACTGAGAGCTTAATTTAGGATTTAGTTGTAGGTTCTGGAGGACTCTCAAGGGGTAACAGATTATTGCCTTGCCACCATAATAAAGCAAAAACTAAGAAATAGTAAAAAATATAACTAGTGTCTATTGATTTTAGGATGTATGATATTGCTCTAGAAACTGAAATACGTAATTCAGGTTCTGTAAACATCTAATGAAAACGTCACGAGCTCTATTTTGCTAATGAGAAACCTGCAACTTCAGAAGTCATGTAACTTGTTGAAGGTCACTCATTGATTAATGACCTAGTTTGAATTCAAAACTACTTTATTTGAACTCCATATCTACGGCCTTCTTATAAAATATTGATAGTCTGAACAGCAGTGATAACAAGAATAAGAAGATTACTCTTTATTATTGTAAAACAACTTTGAATTGAGGTGATTGGTCATCTTCACCAACTTCATATGCTACAGAACCTAAGCAGTTGAAAAAATTCTAACACTGAACACAGTATTAATCATGTACATAATAAAAGTGAGTCAATACATTTCCTTGATAGTTTATAATTTGATCAAATATGATATATAATAATTTGATCAAAAATAGTTTATGTATAAAACTCTTTCTCTGTCTCATTCCTAATAAGCCAATCAGGAGGACAGATTGGGAAGAACCAGACCCTCAAAAATGACTCAAATATTTACTGTTTCTCCATATGATATAAGAAATTCAATTTCTTCGCAACTTTGTTTTTGAAAGTTCTTCTCACTCTGAAATACTCTATGATTCATTCATTTCTCCATTCAAAGACATTTATTGATGCCTCTTATATGTTATTTTTTTTATTTTTGTCTTGTTTTATTGCAGTAGTGTCTGATTCAAACTTAAGTGAGCCTTCTTACCTGAACTCAATAGCTTTAAGTCCTCCCTATGCATACAAATAGCAAGTAGACAATAAATAGGATATTTGATGTTTGCTGCTCGTGGGTCATTAAAATAAAGAATCACTGAATTTATCCCAGCTACCTTTGGATCCTGTAGTTGAAACAAAATAAAGATATCGCTTTAGCTGTTTGTGTAAAGCAAATATAGCTTGAGAATTAAAAAAAAAAAAAAGGTAAACAGGAATACCAAAACTGAAAAACGAGAGACTCTTGAAAATGCATGTTAGGCACAGTACTGGGTGAAAAAAGAAGTTCAGATTCCCTACATTTTGGGAGACTATAGAACGGTTTGATAAGAAATACAAACAAGAAAATAAGCAGTTACCTAATTTTAATTTGCACTAAACACTAGTAAGGCCTCAGGATGTTATGATAGAGAATAAATAGTGAGGGATGCATTTTATTTATTTAAATTTCTATGGAAATAAATGCAATTTTTTCCCCTCTCAATTTTGTTTATTGAAGTAAGGTAGGTTTATGTCTTTGTACGAGCTCCAGGGCTTATAGGCTCAAATCTCTACATATGTATGTCTGAAATGCCCTTCACCATGTTCTGAGGGACACAATTTAAATAGGAAGGAAAGGTAGAGATGTTTTGAGGAGAAAAACTTACACTGAGGACTAAAGAACAAGGAGGAGCCTGCCCATGAATGCTGTGGGGAACAGATGAAGCCTAGCTAGCTCAGGTGTGTGTGCAGATTTGGATAATTCAAGTAGAATGGGCAAAATAGAGAGGCTGAAAAATTCTGGAGGGATCATTCTACACAATCATGTAAAAATTTTGGGTTTTATTTGAAGTAAGAAGACCCTTAATGCTAATGTGAAATGGAGATTTAATTAGCATAGTAGCAGAGTATAGATTACATCTTTTGAGAAGTCACTATGCAGACAAAATGCACCATCTATTCCCACCACCCTGTCCCATCTTCCTGCCTTTTAATCGTGCAATATGTCCATACAGCAGTATTTACAGGGCTAAGTTATTCTAGAAAAGCAAAGAACATGGAATGGCAAGGAATTCCCTAAATAATTTCAGCAGAAGAGGAAGATTCATCGTTATGGATTAGTTTCTATCTACCAGACATTATGAAAGACATTTTTTGTGTTTATTTCTTTCAATGTATTTGTGTCTCCCTCTTTATTTCTGAGGAAATAAATTATTTCTCATGGCTCCTCAACCATGAAACAGGAATCACAACCTACCTTCAAAATACCAAATCTTAAGCCTTTATCATCTCACCACAGAGTTTTCCATGTGAAGAGTAAAAATATATGAGCAAAATGTTCTGGTTGTCTGTTTTAATCACAGCTATTCTCATTTGTTTTCTTAGAAAACTGTGAAATTTTATAATTTGAGAATTCAAAATCATTTCCTCAATTCAGAGCATTGTACCTCCTATTTTCTTTGGGTAATAGTTCAGTCATAGGTATGTTTCATTATTTTAGAGTTTTACTCTTGAATTTTAGATTGTGAGCCCCTAGATTTCCTTCTTTCAATACATTTGGCTTGGATGACAGTAAATAGTACACTTTGATCCAGAACGGACCAACAGGATAAGACCTGGGAAAAAACTAATAGTTTGCTTTATCAACCGGCATGGATACCATAATGGGCAATTGCAATTGAGCTGAAACTTGTTGAGGAACTCTGGGAAACAATATAGATTATAACAGTAGTCACCATTAGTATCATTGTTACATTCCAGTGCATCACTTTATACCACAGAACACTGAACTCAAACCCTAATTGGTATCACTGCTGTATGATACCTTAACTTAAAATTGCTTTGCAAAATGGTAGTAGTAGAAAAGGAGAGTTCTGCTGGACATGGTCTTTTTGAAGATTTCTGTCTGAAATGTGATAATAATCTTCCTGGGCCAGTTGAACTATCATCGACATAAATATATATGTGTAATGGAAGGAAATCAAAATGTTCCTCATTATTGGGCTTTATTTTATAGTCAGATTCACAGATATATTATCCAATACTGGGCATGTTACTGATTTTGAGCTCATGCTAGTACAAAAAAAAATCACACTAATATATTCCTTCACTCTTTGTCAAAATGTGTCAAATTTAAGGAATGAGTTTTTGAGAGGAATGGTCATTTTGAATTGGATAGTACCATGATAGGTACAATATATTAAAGTGTAGGAAAATATTTTTAAATGTTTGAATTTATTTTGCCATTTTCTGCCAAATAAGTGATATTTTCTTTTTTTTACTCCAAGTGTTCTGTTTCTAAAATCCGTATTGTCATATCTATATATCATTTATCTGTCTGTGAGACATGAAGAAAACTTAACACTTACTATTCAAGCTTCTACTATGAAAAGTTAGGGGATGAAACTCCACTTTAAGTCAAGAAAGTAATAAGACAGAAATGATTTTGAAAAAGAACAGAAATATATGTAAAACAGAACAACAATGTTAGAAAAAAATGAGCAAAGTGAAAAGTTGGTTCTTTTGGCATATTGATACAATTATCACCTAACTAATTATCACCTAACTAATGTGAGTCAAACAGAGAGCTAGGGATAACAAGCAGGTAATAACAAGCACACAACTGAGTGAATGAGAGAGAGATCACATGCACAAATGCACTACCAATATTAGAAATTAAAGATAGGAGACAGGTATAAATTTTCCTCACATGAAAAGGATAAGACAATACTTGGAATTAAAGTTGGTGGAAAAAATTCCCTGAAAATCAAAAGTTAATTAACCTCAACTAAAAGGAGTAAAAAAAAAAAAGAAAATAGAAGTAATGCATTTAATGAATTATGTAAGTACTAATGAAATTGAATTCTTTTAAAAAGTATGATTCTATTATACAAAATTAAAAAATAGTTAAAACTAGGCAATGTTCTATTTTGGGACAGATGGTATGATGACTTCGAGAAAAGCAAAGGCACAGTAAGTATGAAAGTCAATTTTAAGGTTACCTGCAGTATGAGGTTGAATGTGTTGGCAGCAGATTATAGGTATTAGTATCCTAGTTATAATCAAACAAGTGCACTACCTTTCATTTGTGTGTGTGAGAGGGAGCTCACAGGTCCTCTTTAGATAGATGTGCACAGGTCACTATCAGAATAGATGTTATGACTGGCTGCCCAGGGACAGGTCCATTCTTTGGGGCCTCCTGTCACTTCCCCTGTGATCTACAATCATTCTTTCCAAGATGTCTCTTCACCGTAAACCCATCAATCATGACTAGTTTTTTTTTCTCAGAATTCAATCCATGGAAGCAAACCCTGATCAGTAGATCACAGTGGGACCATTCAAGAGCAAAGCCAGATCCTGAAGCACAAAAGACTGTGACTCATCTCCCATGCTCCTCTTGAGATCTGTTTCCTTGACTCCAACTTCTCTCACCACGTCCACCTCATGCCACCTTTGGCCCTTCCGACTATGCTAGTTCTCCCCAGAGACTATTGCAATCATTGTGTCAAACCCATGGGCAATCTCTTAGGTAATGCTTGCTTGTAAGTTCTGCCGGGGTACAAATTGTCTCTATTGGGTCTTGTTTGTTCTCAGGTTTGAAGTACTAGCAAGGCTTCTTAACAATTAATTACACCCCTGTTTTACAAGTGTGACTATTTTGACTTGTGAACTTTCAAGAGAACTTCAGGGAAATTTAATTTGCCCTCCAACAACTACCCAGTTCAGCGCCCTGCACTATGCAGATTTGTTAGGAAATGATCAAATGTGAACCCCAAACCCCGCGAGGTCGTTGAATCCCTTGATTTGGGACCAGGTGTACAGAGATGTTCAATTATTAAATAATTAGTTTGGAAACAATAACTAGTGTAGTTTAATTCTCTTGCTGATTTCCTAATGTTTATTAATTTAAGCACCTGTGTCTTCCTGTAACACTTTCCTGCAGAAAGCTTACCAGGATATGCATAGCATGTAAATTTACAGTGAATATAATTACCTTTTTGCAGCTCATTCCAGGTGCCTAAGTGAGTAGAAATGAATTATGACTTTAATTGAAGGAAAGGTTTCAATATTCTGAATCTAATTATTTAAAAATTGTTTAAATTTTTAGCTAAGCAACTATGTGTTAGTGTTAATTAAAACACCAAAATATGATGTTTTAGGCTACCCAAATGTTCCATTAAAGAAGATTCAGCAAAATAATTATGTAGTGAAGAGAAACCGTTGTCTTAGCTTCCCTAATTTGTTCTCAAAATATTTCGAGGATGATTGAAGTCAGAGACACATTTCTTAGCCTTCAGAGAAGTCCCTAGTTCTTTTCTTTGACCTTCCCCATTTTTCTTGGGAGTGAAAGAACACTAAATCTTTGCAGAGAAATATCCCACTGACATTTCAAATTCATGTTCAAAATTGAACTCATGTTCCTCTAAAACCACCTTCATTCTCAAACAGTATTCCTTAAGTCCACAATAGGATCACCATTCCCCATCTTACTAAATCAGAATGTGGATATCAGTCTAGATTTCTCGATCTCCCCTTTCAGTCCCACATCTATTAGTTACCAGCTGTAAGTGCTGGTCATTTTTCCTCAGATTCATCACCAAATTCTCAATGTTACTGCTTCAGACCCTTATCTTACCTTGCTTAATTTATCCAAGTGGTTTAGTGTCTTCCTATTGAGTAGTACTCTCACTTCTCCAGGACCCTTGCCCCCCAGCCCCAGGCTGTGAACTCTGCATACCAGAGTTATTTTTTTGAAATATAATTTTGCACGAGGTAAGTTCCAAATAGAAGTTAATGAGTCCTTGCTGATAGAAATAGGAGTTGATTTTAAAAGATGAAGAGAACACATATTGAGATTTTGAAACTATCCTTGGGATCAGCTATTTGTGGAATCTGATTCACCAGAAAATTATTCAGCCAGCCATTTCATAGATGCAATGCGTAAAATGTGAATTTTTAATGGACACTAACCACAATAACAACATGGTAAAAAGTTAAAAAGTGCAACCTCTTCCTAGCATTGAGAGACCCATATAATTATTCCAATTCTCAATAATGTGCTCACACACAGACAGCAAAAGGCATAGCATCTAGGACATAATCATGGCTAGGTCACCCCAATAATTTTTTGACAGTTTCACTCTGGGCCTTAAGATCAGATAGTGTATGTATGTGTCAGAAGGTGATTTTGTTAAAGTGCTCTGTTAGTACCAATTTATTTAATAGACTGGCAAAGTTGTGACCAAAGTGGAAAAAAAAAATATGTGTGTAAAATGATCTTTCAGAAAGTACCTTACTTTGATGACTTTGGTAGGGTTACCCCATTATGTGGTGTAATATATTTTACTCCATTCATAAGAGTGTGTATTGAAATGATGGGAAATAAACAGCAGGATTGAAGTAAGAATGAGGTTGCCTGCATGCAGCATTTCTTAGAAACATAATTACAGCATCATTGAAGCATGAAGGTAGCGGTACATATTTGCAGCCGCTGTAATCAGTGTAATTGGCCTGCCATTTCCTGCGTTCACCCTCCTTCAGTTAAGATATTAGGAGTGTTTCTGCAGGAATGATACAGTTAATGCCCGTTTGTTTTCTTCATGCTGTTAAATCATGTTGTTAGTCTCCTGTGCACATATTGCTACAGTATCATATGACATCATTTGCAGAATACAGTAACTGTCAAACAGGCTTTCAGGTTTTCTATCAGAATAAATAGTCCATAAAATAAAAGACATAAGATTTCTTTCAGCATTTCCAGGTTTGCATAAATAACCTCCTGATTGGTTCCACTCTGCTTGGGCACCTCTGTTGTTTCTAGTAGAAGCAGCATTCTAGAGGACTGACCAGAGATACCACATGTATGAAAAACTGGAGATAGGAAAAACAAAGAGTATTTATAAATTGCTAGTGCTAATTCTAAGGCAGGATCTCTCAAACTTACCTCCTAATAGTTATTCTCCAAAGAAAAAAGTGTAGTCATGGTGGAATAAAATATTTATTCTTGCTGAAAAGTGTGTATGTATGTGCACACTTGCATGCAGCTCAAATCTATGTGTGTGTGTGTGTGTGTATAGTGAGAGAGAGATACCAATATCTATAGATATCTCTCTATGTATGTATTTACCAGGATTATTTTCATGTACCTACTTTAGCCTGATGATTAAAAAAAAACACTTCTAGTAACAGATTCTATTTATCGTCCAGTTAGATAAATGAACATCAACTGTTTGCTAAAATACTTTTACAAATTGTTTACAAAGCTGTATTTACATCTCACCTTTTATAGATGGTTGTTATAAGAATTAATTGTTTTGTTTTGAAACTACTGTAATCCACAATAACCATATAATCTTCCCTAGGCAGGTTTTACATTATGCATTATTTCATCATTCAATGCTGGCAAAAACTATGGTTCCCCTTAGGAAATGATATACTTTCTACTCTTTTCACTAGAGAAGTATGTAATTCAGACATGGAAATGCATTACAATCACTGACTTTCTTTTTACTACATAACATCCATTTTATAGGGTTAAGATGGATCATTCAAAAAAACTTTTATGGGCAGTTTCTCTTCATCATTGGATAAAGTATGAACCTTTAATCAAGATGTCCTGTTCTCACGAAGGTATATCAAGTTGTTGATTACTTGCTGAAATTTAAATGAATCTTGAGGCATCTAATAAAAAAATGAAAATCAGTGGAATTCATTTAACAGTTGAGTAATCCCTTTACAATGATATACTGAGGAGCCTGAGTTCTTGTGCATTTTAGGACCTAATTTCTTGTCAACATAGAAGATACTAATTTTGTCTTCAATTAATTCAACTCCTCTCTATATTATCC
>PVIJ01021714.1:0-11488 GCA_004024925.1 Scalopus aquaticus | reverse complement strand
TGGCTGTACTCCTCTAGGCAGATGTGCTCATTTTCCCATCTCCTATCTTAGAGTTTCTCTTTTTACTTCCCCTGTCCCAGGTCTGCTAATATTTACTGTCCCAATTAGTCTTCAATTTTAGCCTTAAAATTTACTGCCCCCATTACCCTTCCTGGACCTCTGACCTTATATTTGGAGTATACTTTGGTTAGCACCTAGAATTTACTGTCCTTATCTCTGTCTCAGAAATCCCTACCTCCACTGTTCCTGAAGCTGCCTAGTTAACACTAACTTGCCCTGGGACTCAAAATTTTTTCCCCCAGTCCTCTTGCTCAGAGGGAAGGTGAGCACAACACTCTTTATCATTCAATAAATACCTAGTGAGCCCCTACTATGTGTCAGAGACTATGGTAGTTATGGAAATACCAGTGGATGATAGTTCAGCCCTCATATATCTTTTCAATTAGGTTGACAGTTTGCTAAGAGAGGCGGGGGAGAGAAAATGATAGGTGAACAACTGCTGAAGTTCCTTCTGGCACTAAAAAATATTTATTATATATTTTTGTCTGATACTTCACCTAGCTGTCCCAGAGGTTATTAAATAGAACCTTTTTTTATGCAATCTTTTAGTAAAGAAACTGAGGCAAAGTATTGACCTACTGCTTACCAAATATTGTGACTTATTATTGAAAATTAATAGTTATGTTGGTGATCACTGTGATTACTTATAAGGCAGCATCAGGACAAATGTGAAATTACTTTTAAAGAATAGAAGAGTGATTTCCCACTGTTAAAATAAAACTTATTATACTTGAAGCTTCCACTAATTAAGAAATCAAAACTGATGATATTTAAACACTACAGTTAAAATGGCCTAACTCTAAATTGGCTTAGTGAATTCCCTGATGGAATAAACTCTAAATTGTTAACCCTCATAAATCATGAAATGCAATCTTGATGAACTTTACAATTAATTTTTAAGGCCAGTATTTACATTCTGTTTTATAGATTGTTTTTTGTTCAGGAGAAATTAAATTCTGCCTCCCTGACCTACATATGTACTTCATTAACCAGAAAGGAAAATATGTTTTATTTAAAATTGACAGTTATTGATGGTTTTAATTTTTTTTTTTTTGAGGACTAAATCTAAACCCTGATCATCAACATAAAACCTCATATGCTGGCCACTCCCTATCTACCTCTTCTGTTATCAACACCATCTCCAAACCTATATTCTATAACCATATCACTACATGTGATGTGTTTTGGGAGTTGATGTGTTTGGAGAGCAGGGTGCTTGGGTTCA
The DNA here is from genome assembly GCA_004024925.1 of Scalopus aquaticus. Classification (NCBI taxonomy): domain Eukaryota; kingdom Metazoa; phylum Chordata; class Mammalia; order Eulipotyphla; family Talpidae; genus Scalopus; species Scalopus aquaticus. The sequence goes on along the minus strand of PVIJ01021714.1, from coordinate 10,203 downwards.
CTCTGGGAAAGGTTTCACCAGAGCTCCCCTTCAGTGGCACACAGCAAGTTTCCCAGGTGAGTTTCTCCACGACACAGATTTATTAGGGACAGAGACAAAAGAATAACAGACAGTTGCATAGACACAAGTGGGCAGAAAGAGCTGCCCCGAAAGGGACAGGTTTGCTAAGAGAGGCCTGCATGGTTGCAGGCAGGCAGGCAGCCTTGAGGAGAGCTGCCCTGCTGAGGGAGGTCAGTGAAGAGAAGTCCCGGCATGCTACAGGTCACAGATGGGCAGGAAGCTGCTGCCCCATAGAGGAACAGAGAGTTGGTGAAAAGGACACCTGCATAGTCACAGGTGGGCAGAGGGACAGCTGCCCGGAGCCACCACAGAGATTGCACTGATCTAGTCTTCTGTTTGGGAGGGGCTTATTCCTTCCAGGAATGGCTTGTTTGCTGTTGATTTTGAACAACTACGTAGGACTTGAAAGGGACCTAAGATTCTATAATGGGCTTCAATCTCCTTATCTTTACCCCTGATCTGTGCTCTCGACACTCCATAGATCAGTCTGATACCTGCTTGGGTTTTATTCTTTGTGATCTGGGCATTGGTATGGTTGGGTTAATGCTTATGTTACTCCCTTCTATCCCGACCTCCTTGTGTGACTCAGGTTCTAGTCTTGTAATCCTTCCTTTAAGTTCTATGTCCTTCAACACATGAATAAAATGTAAGCATTTCAGTTTCTAAAGGCATTGAGCTTTTTAATTATCTATTTCTATGAGAGGAAGTGAGACCAGGAGAATTTGGGGAACAGGAAAGGTTAAGACATGGAACAGTGATTTTAAACAATATAGGAACAGAAGGAACAAAACAGCTCCTAGGAATATGGCTAACTTGAGACAGAGAATGGGTCAAATATAGAATTAGAGGGACTTATATGGCCCAAAAATAAAGGTGCCATGAATTTCCTAATAATCACTAGTCCTAAGCACTATGAGCCCAGCTAGCTGCCAGGAATAATAGAAAGGAAGTGAACAGGATGCCCGTCAACTCTATGAAATGTAGTTAAATCATGAAGAACATTTTGGGTTTAAAATTCACAGGGGTTAAGAAGTAAGAAAAGAATCATTCTCTGATGAGCACCTCAAATCCTGGACCTAGCCGCCAACACTGTAGGAGATAACACACAACCCAGACAAAGGCCCTACATGGCACCAGTGATGCACAGCCACCCTCTGGTGAGTAACCATTGCCCTGGGTCCAGCAGCCAGTGCCACAGGAGATGGAATACACCCCATACAAGACTGCCCAAGGAGCCACCTGGCAACAGTGGGCCCCCAGTCATCCTCTAGTGAATATGCTGGTCCAAGACCCAGCTGCCAGTGCCACAGGAGGAGGCAGGGCTGTACACAGCTCTACATAAGCAAGTGTCCCCTGGCTCTGCTGGTGAGCAGCATGGACCAGCTTCTGGGTGGAGCCGTGTCCAGTGGAAAACCCACCTACAGAAGCATGATCCTGAAAACAAAGAATGACCACATGAGTCCAAAGGGGAATAATAGATCACAGAAAGAACAAATTTCCAGAACCCAATCACAGAAAAAATGGAAGATCTATTCTTCCTATCAGATACAGAATTCAAGCTTGCCATCATTAAGAAATTCAGAGAATAGAGGGAAGACACAAATGTGGATCAAAGATACATAACAAAATTCAGAAAAATAAATGAATGTCCTAAGAAACAACATCAATGAATAGAAGATTGAAAATGATAATCTAAATAAGAAAATAATGGAGTACAGGATATAAAAAAATTTATAGAAGTGATAAGAAATGTTGTAGAAAGCTATGGAGGTAGAATAAACCAAATCAAAGATACAGATGCACAAAGAAGCAAGGTAGAAGTAGAAAAAGAGAAATGAAGTAAAAATAATAATAATAATAACACTTTGTGAACTATCAAACTCAATGAGAAAAGGTAACACAAGAATAATGGGTATGCAAAGAAGGGAAAGAGAGACAGAAAGAAACAGAGGACGTATTAAAGAAACAGAGGAAAACTGCCTAGGCATGAAAAATGAAATAAAATACAAATCCAAGAAACTAAAAGAACACCAGAGTATCAAAATGAGACCTGTACCAAGATAATATAGTAGTAAAACTTCCAAGAGTTCAAGACAAAAAAAAGAATGCTGAAGATGACAAGGAAGAAGAAGCAGACAGCCTCTGAAGAAAACCCAATCAAGCTGACATCAAATTTCTCTGAATAAACACTTCATAGAAGGAGAGAATGGAACAGTGTAATCAAAAAATTAAAGATAAAAAGAGTCAGCCAAGAATAATCTATAATACAAGGTTCTACTTATATATGAGGGAGAAAAAAAAGACCTTCTCAGACACCAGAAACTAAAGTAGTTTGCAAAAACTAGAGTCCCTCCAAGAAATATTGAAAGGAACTCTAATACCTAAGTCAAATTGAGGAACAACCGCAAAGAGCTGCAAAATAGGAAATGGATACAACCACAAAAATAAATGCAAACGAAAGCAACAGACTTTCATATATCAATAATGACTTTAAATGTCAATGGACTAATCTCACCAATTAGAAGACAAAGTATCTAGTTGGGTTCAGAGACAGAATCCAATTATTTGCTGTCTCCAAGAGACACACTTGAACTTCAAAGATAAACATAGTCTTAACGGTTTGGAAAACAATCCTACTAGTTAATGGGACCCAAAGGAAGTTAGGGACATTCACATTTATTTCAGACAAAATAGATTTCCATTCAAAAAAGGTAACAGGAGACAGGGATGTATATCACATAATAATTCAGGGAACAATATATCACTTATATTAACACTTATTAATATATAGTCACCAAATGAAAGATCAAATGCATTAGGCAATTACTATCAACTTGAATAAACATATCTGTGGTAGGAGATTTCAACACCCCATTCTCCCCTATCTTAGATCAACAAGACAAAAACTAAATAGGAACATAATAGCTTTAAACAAAGAATTAGATCACTTGGATCAGGGAGACATCTATGGGACCCTGAACCCCACAAAAAAAAAAAAGAGATCACATTTTTCTCACGTGCATATGAACATTTTCCAGGTTTAAACACATTTTGGGCCAGAAGACAAATATCAACAAATTCACAAAGATTGAAATCATACCAAGTAACTGCTCTGACCATAAAGGTCAAACTAGAAATTTAGCAGAAAAAGAAAGCAGGGAAATCCTGTAATACATGGAAACTGAACAACACAGTAGTTAAAGACCACTGGGTTAATGAGAAAATCAAAGCAGTACTCAAAAAAAGTACCCTGAAACAAATTACATTGAGAACACAAACTTCCAAAACCTGTGGGACACAGCAGAAGTATTAAGAGGGAAGTATTTAGCAATACAAGCCCACATCAAGAAACACTTGATCTTAGCCAAAAGGCTGAGAAGCGATCCACATCAAGAAACAAGAAAGAAATCAAACAACCTTGTTTTTCATCTCAAAGTACTAGAAAATGAAGACCAACCAAAACCAAAAGCCAGAAGAAAATAATAAAAATTAGAGCAGACATAAATGAAATAAGAGTAAAAAGACAATTCAAAAGATCAATGTAAACAAAATCTTGTTCTTCTGAAAAAAAATATGCAAAATAGACAAAATTTCAGTTAGGCTCACTAAGAAAAGGAAGAAAACTCAAATAAATAGAATCAAAAACAAGTTATAACCAATACCTTAGAAATTCAGAGGGAAATGGAATTAATACCTACTGTGTTCAAAATCATTTAAAACATTGAAAGAGGTGGCTCACGTCCAAAAACATTTTATGAGGCCAACATTACACTGATACCAAGACCAAACAGAGGCAATACCAAAACAAACAAACAAACAAAAAAAACCTGCAGACCATTTTCCCTAATGAACACAAACGCAAAAATCTTCAATAAAGTCTTAGCAAATCAAACCCAACAATGACCAAATGGGATTTATGCCAAGGACAGGAGGATGGTTCAACATTTGAAAATCAATCAACATCCTCATCACATCAATAAAAAGATAAGAACCATATGATCATGTCAGTAGATATGAAAACATATTTTATATGATGCAATAGTATATGGGTTCTCGCCTCTGCGTTTACTATTGCAAGGCCACTCAGACTCAAGATGCAACAGCAGGGTTTATTAACAAAGAGGAGATTATGGAAAAGAAAAGCATTCTAAAGCCACAAATAGTCAGCTGCTACACCCCAGATAGTGTCTGCAGTGTCCAGTAGTGCAAAATAAAAGCCACCCATGTGAGGTGGCACTCTCCCTTCAATGAGGGTCTGGAGCTGATGGCACACTGGTAACCAGTGCACCAGGATCCAATTCAAGTGGCAGCTGGAGGTGATCACAGGTGAAGTTGCTGAAGTGACATTGCAACAATGGTCCAAAGGCTGGGCTGGATAGCACCGGACACCAGACCAGACAATACCAGATGCAATAGCACTAAGAAGTGGCACCAGATAATCAGAAGCAGTGAGCAGTTATCAAAGGTGGCTGGACACAGAGTGCTGGTCACTGGGAAACAATGCTGATCAGCAATGATCACCAGGAGGTCGTGTCAGAGACTCCAGTGTTATAGCTCTGTGTGAGCTATTGGCATAAGTCAACTGCAAATAACTCTAGAGACACCAGATCTAGGCCAACAGTGCTCCTTGAAGGCAATGTCAGGCAGGACCAGAGCCAGGTTCAGTGGTCAGGTCTCTTCAATAGATACATGATATAATTCACCAGATGTCAGTTTATCACTGAAAGAATGATTATCTTATACAAAAATAAAGTCTAAATGAAATATAGGTGAAAATATTTAAAAATCGGCCTAAAAATATCTTCATGTAATTTAGAACAAAGATGGTCTTCATAACCACATAAAAGTAAAAACAAAAGCAAAGTGGAAAATATATATGATTTAATGTGACTATTAAAAAAATAAGTCACAAACACTAAATAAATCAATATGCAATTGGAGAAGAACTTGTAATTAAAAAATAAAAATGATAATATCATATCACCACTCTTGGGAATGCATCCAAAGACTTTGAAGCCATCAACATAAAAAACATGTTCCACAATGTTCATAACAGCATTATGGAAGCAGCCTATATGTCCAGTAGACAACTGGATCAAGACAATGTGGTACATCCTCATTTTGGAGTACTATTCAGTCATAATAAAGGATGAAATGCAGCCATTTTCAATAAGATGGAGGTAGTTTAAGAGAAATATATTTATTAAAGCAAGTCAGAATGATAAAAACAATTAGTGTATATTTACACAGAGAATTTCATAACATAAAATACTTTCAAAATCCAGTGGATGTTAATAAACACCATGAGGACTCAGAAGTTAAGATGGAACAGGGGAGATAAAAAGACAAGGGGATATAAGGGATTGTGGTGGGTAAAGAAAGAAGTCTTAATATATTATTATTTGGAGACAACACTCTAACTAGGACCAACTATTGGTTGCCTACAGGATGAATATTTTTATGATGTTATCAACTGTGCAGAACCTTCCTAAGCTTTATGTTACCTTTAAAAAGTTGGACACATTCGTATAGTTTCAGAGGTACAAATACCGAGAGGCAAAAGGGAAAAAAATAATGCAGTTTATTTTTGTATGTGGGTTATGTAATTGCCACTTTATTGTATTCATTTGTTGTTTCTAATAGCTTTTAGGTGGAGTCCTCAGGCTTTTCTATACCTAACATTTTATCATCTGCAATTAATGATAGCTTCACTTCTTCTTTTCCAATCTGGATCAATTTATTGCTTCTTGCTGGCAGATTTCTCTAGTTAAAACCTCCAATACTAAATTAAACAGTGGTGAAAGTGGGTATCATTGATTGTAAATGGAGAGCTTTCCATTTTTCACCATTATATTCTATACTGGCTACAGGTTTGTGATATATGACTTTATTATGTCAGGTTTGTTCCTTCTATTTCCATCTTATTAAGAGCATCTATCATAACTGAGTTCTTCTGAATCTTATTAAATGTTATTGATATTATCACATAGCTTTTATCTTTGCTTATTTGATGTATTATATTTTGATATATTGATATATTGATTGCTTACATTTATTTAGCCATTTTGTATCCCTGGAATAAATCCCACTGGATCATAATGCATAATTCTATTTTTTTATTTTATAATATTTTTAAAGATTTATTTATTTAGGTATACAAGAGCTGGGGTGTAGGCCAGAGGTGGCAGGGGGGGTTGAGAGAATTCATCAGAGACAGAGTAGGGAGCAGAACAGGCAGACTGATTGAACTACACTGCTGAGGGGAGCAGCGGGTGAGACAGAAGAGATCTGCTGTACCATGTGGGTTATCTCCCTGGCAGGGGTTCGAACTCGTGCTGCCATGGCTGCTAAGAGCTTCACAGTGATGAAACTTAACCCCTTGCATCACCAGGGAGGCCCAATGCATAATTCTAGTGATGCATTGTTGAATTCAATTTGCTAGTATTTTCCTTAAGATTTTTCAGATCAATATTAATCAGGGGTATTGGTCTGTAATATTCTTTTATTTTTCTGTCTTTATCTGATTTCAATATTCAGGTAATGTTGACATCATACTAATTACAATTGTTTTTAGAAATAATTTGAGCAAAATGAGCATAATTTCATCTTTAAGTATGGTAGAATTTGCTTGTAAGATCATCTGGTCCCGGGCTTTTGTTTTGGGGTAGACATTTGACTACTGCTTAAATTCTCATGATGATTATTGGTTTATTCAAGTCTTCTGTTCATTCCTGATTTAGTCTTAGTGACCTATACAGTTCTAGAAATATGTTCATTTTTTCAAGGTTTTTGAATTTTTGGTATATAATTATTCATAGCAATCTCTTATGATTCTTTGTATTTGCGTGCCAACAGTGGCCATTCCTCTTTCACATTTCTAATTCTATTTATTAAAGTTTTTCTCTTCTTTATTAGACTAGCTGGAGGTTTGTCAATTTTTGCTTATCTTTTTAAAGAACAAATTTCTGGCTTCATTTATCTTTTGTAATGGTTTATTTATTTTCTGGAATAACCAACTGTTAGTTTCATTGATTTTTTTTTTGTAGGTTGATTTTTATTCCTGTTTTGTTTATCTCCACTCTTATTCTTATTATTTCCTCCTTTCTGCTAACTTTGGGACTTGTTTGTTTCCAAGGTGTAATATTAAATTGTTTACCTCGAATATTTTTTTCTTCTTTCTGCAGTCATGTATTGCAATTGTCTTCCCTCTGAAGATAAATTTTGCTGCATCCAATAAAGTCTCATAGGTTTTATCCTCATCTTCAGTTATATTTTGATTTCTGCTTTTGATTTCCTCTTTAATCAAACAGCTATTGATCAGCATGTTATTTGTTCTTCAAGTATTTAAGGATTTTACAATCTTTATAGTTGATTTCTACTTTTAGGGCATTATGGTCAGAAGTAGTACATGGTATGATTTCAATCTTCATAAGTTTATTCACAATTGGCATATGTACCAACATAAGGCCTATACTTAAACATGTTCCGTGTACACTTAAAAAAATGTATATGCTGTGGCTTTGGGGAGGAGTATTCTGTAGATGTTTGTTAAGTCTATTTGGTCTAGTTCCTCATTTAAGGCTACTGTTTCCTTACTTATTATCTATCTTGTTGATCTGTTTTTAGTTGAAGTAGAGTATTAAAATTCCCTAGTATTACTGAATTGTTGTCAATATTTCTTTAATAATTGTCTTATATATCTTGATGCATATATATATTTGTAAGTTTTATTTCTTCTTGTTTTATTAGGTCCTTAATAACAATGCAAAGTCCATTTCTATCTCTTCTTATCATTTTTGATTGGGATTCTATTTTATCTCAGTATACCTGTTCCTGAATTTTTGGTTGTCATTTACTTATAAAATTGTCTTCCAACTTTTTTTTTTTAAGATTGATTTATTTATACATACAAGCTGCGGTACAGACCAGAGGTGTGGGCTGGTGAAAGGGTTCACCAGAGACAGAGTGGGGGAGCAGAACAGGCAGATCGTTGGAAACACACTGCTGAGGGGAGCAGCGGATGAGGCAGGAGAAGTTGTTTATAGGAAAGTCATGTGCCGCACCATGTGGGAATCTCCCTGGCCAGGCGTTGAACTCTCCTTGCTGCTGCCGACAGCTCCACAGCACAGTGCCTAACCGCTGCGTCACCGGGGAGGCCCTGTCTTCCAACTTTTAACACTAAATCTCTGCTTGCTTTGGTTGTAAGATGACTTTCCTATAAACAACAGAAGGTTGGATTTTGTTTTGAATTCCGCTCCGTCACTCTGCACTTTCTAATTGATGAAAAGCCATTTACATTTAAGGTGATTATTGAAACAAAAGTGTTTATTGCCATTTTGTTCATTTTTTATTTGTTTTTCTTTTTCTATGTTTATGTGTTACTTCTTATGTATTGTCTTATGTGTTACCTCTGTTGATTTTTATTTGAAGATTACAGTATAATCGATTATGTGACTGATCCAGTGGAGAATATGGTCTCAAACCCATTTTGATAGGCCATATTATTACTCTTCTCCTCCTCCATGTTGTATAATTTAGGTGTCTGTAACCTCTATATTTGTTTTCTGTTATTTTACAATAACCCCTTTAGTACTTCTGTCATGTATTACTTTTATTTTTTGCTCTTTAGTAAATACCTTACCCTTTGTTCTGTCTTGAATGATATTCCATCAGGCTAAAGTATTCTAGGTGAAAATCTTTGTCTTTGAGTACTTTAAATATCCTGTTATTTTCTTCTTCCTATAAGGTTTTCACCAAAATAACCACATATAGCCTAATAGGTGTTCCCTTTTAAGTTACTTTTTTTTTCTCAATGCTTTCCTTGTTAATAGCTTTTACCAGTTTTATTATGTGTCCCTCGCTAGAGCTGAGGAGCTTCTGTTAGCCCTCTGCTTGGCCCAGGTGTCCATACCTACATATATGCACTTCTTGTGCCCTCCAGGCCCAGGAGACATAGTCATAGGTGCACGTGTCCCACGCTCGTGCCTCTTGGCCCCAGGCATCCACATGCAATCCAGGAGGAATGCAAGACTACAGTTCCCAGCTAGCAGTGGCAAGGTGGGAAAAAGCCTGATTTAACTCCATTTTCCCTACAACACCCCTCTCCAATATAGTCCCTGATTTTTAAAGTCCCCATTATGGGTGTAAGCCTTTGAGTTGACAACAGCAGAAAGGCTCCATTTGGAAACCACTCCTTCCACCCATGGGTAGCACTACCCTAGCATCTCCCCAAGCATAGTTCAATTTCAGTCCATTCTATCTCTTTCCACCATGCCATAACTCCTGGTGTAAACAATAGTCAACTTTCATGGGTTGTTGTTTTGTTTTAGTTGTGAAATGATTATGAATATGTGGAGGAAGCGAGCCCAGCATCTTCATTGTGCTGTCATCGTCCAGACTCCCCTGGAAGCATTGTCAGGTTGCTTCTTGAACCAGGGGTTCCCCTGAGCCTTAGTGTAGGGTGAATGAAAGAGGCATCAGGATTTTCTGCCCTGCCATTATTAGATTTAATGATGGACACCTGCGGTCTTGCACGTGTGCCTCATGGTGGCGTGCACAAGCGTGAGTGGGCGCACCTGGGCCTAGAGAGAACCTGTATAAGGGCGGCGTCAAAGAAGTGAGAGGAGTAACAGAGGCGACAGAAGCAGAGGCAGAGGCAACAATAGCAGAGGCCACGAGACAACACCGGAGAGCCCAAAAAGTGAAGATCTGCAGGGAGCTAGGAGGTCTGCCAGTCTCCTGCCCCCACCCCGGCCCCCCTTGCCTGCCCAGTACCTCATTGCCTCACTGCAGAAAGATCATTAAATGCCTGCAAAACCCACTGAGGGCTCCAGAACTCGTCTTTACCCATCTGCCTGAATCATAGGGAAACTGCCTGGTGCCAGACTGGCACTACACTTAGTATTTCAGATGATTTCATGGAGAGAACATACTCATTTTTCTTTTGCTGCTACTGCTACTGGCTCATTATAGCTTTTCAAAATTATCTTTACCAAGAACCTACTTTCTAGAAATGTGTAGGGTAAATGAGTTTAAAAATCAGGCATTTTTCCGCCCTCCCACCATTAGCCTCTATGGCTAGCACATGCAATCTTATATGTGTGCCTGTAATTATGGACACCTAGGTCCAGAGAGCATGGCGCA
>PVIJ01021713.1:0-17886 GCA_004024925.1 Scalopus aquaticus | reverse complement strand
GGGGGGGAGGAGGGAGCTGGAGGGAGGGAAGGGAAAGGGCACAAAATGGAATAGAAAAGAACACAAGGGACCATGGAGATGGATCACGGGTGAATTGGTGGTGGGCTACCCAAGGGGAATGCAAAATGTAAAAGACATAAATAACAATAAAAATATTATAAAAAAAAAAAGTAACTGCCGACAACAGTGAAAGACACTGGCTCTAGTTGGAACTAAATTAAATCTGAACATTTCAAAAGCACCCTGAAATTCCTACTTCTTTGCTAGAACTATTATTACATTTAAATTTACAGATAATTCTAGAGTAAAACTCATTCTTTTAAAATATTTTATAAATTCATTTAATGAAAATATATGCAATAAACTATAAATTGTTAAAAAAAAATAAGTTTAAAACTTTCCAAATGGTTAAAAAAAATCTTTGTCTATGTAAAAATACAACTTACCTTACCTTGACTGAATTGGATTAACACTAAGTCAAAAACCATTAATTTACTTCCTATATACTTTTAAATAAATAAATATTCTGACTTACCTCCTGATTTTAACAGCAAATTATAAATCAGAGAGTTTACTTTAATAATCTTATTTCAATAATGCAGTACATACTATTTTATGTGATAAACGATACAACCAGATCAAAAAGACAGGAGATTTATTATGATAGTAAGAATGGGAACTTGTTAACTTTGATGAAATAATGCTAGTAAGTCTTTCCTAGGGCTCAAAGAATTTTAGGAAAACATATTTAGGGCTCTACACATTTAGAAAGCAGAAGGATAGTAACTATTTACCATGATTTCAAAGTTAAAAGCTAATTTAGACAATGGCCTGTAAATAACTGCCATTTCAGAATAAACTACCATAAAATAGATTGTACTATTTTAAAAACGCCACCATTCAGGCACTCAACAAATACAATTAAATGCAGAAAAAGACTTCCAATTTATTAGCTGCTTTGTTTTTAAACAATAAAAGTAATTTTTCTGCAAATACTTACCATCCACTCGGATATAATAACATCCACTTTTTCTACAGGAAGATGAACTTCTTCAATCTTTCCTTTAATTAATAGAACAGTATCTTCAAGTTTATTTAGTCTGAAAATTATCATATTGAATTAAATTAGTATGTTAAGCAGATTATGAAAGCTAGTCAAATCACATAACTTCTTGGCAACTACTCATATTGTTTAGCGGAGCCCAAAAGTATGTTCAAAGCTTATTTATACCTTGGGCACTACAATTACTTTTTGATTACTTCATGAATGCCCAAAGAATGTTTTGCTAAATATGGCAACATACTATACAATATTTAAAACTTCAGCCTGAAAAAAAATCTGAATTTTATCAAGAATACATGCCAGTAACATCCCTGTGTCTTTATGTTTTAAGTAGTGCGTCAAAGTAAAGACAATTAGAAAGCAATACTTACAATAAAATATAAAGCAATAAAATGAAAAGTCAGGAGGACAGTTACCTCAATAAGGCAGGAACTACACCATACTGAGAAAGGGCAAATGGAGGTGGGGCATTCTGAAGTTCTGACAAAGTTCTATTTCTTGTTATCTATGCACACTTATTTGTATTATAAAGTATTGTTTAGATTTGATGCTGTTTTTTAGTATGTATATTTCATACAAACATTACAAAAGGATGCTTATATCATAAGCTTATTCAGAGGTATTAATGAAATTCTTATGAAACTGATATAGCTGCTGTTCACTAAAATATTTATTAAGGTTTTAACAATTACAAATACTTCAAATAAAACAAAAAGCAAGCTTCATGAAAGAGCAAAATATTCCTACTGTCTAGAATTATCTTCAGAATGCTTATGCTGAAACAAGATGTGTTCTGTAAAAGGCCATCTGCTTAGGATGTTTACTGTCTGCTACAAGTCATAATCCTACCTGCATCAGTAATTACTTGCTCAAATATGAATATAACAGGAAAGATTAAGATTTTAAGGAATACACAGAAAAAGAAGACAAAGATTATAATTCCCAATAATTCTGCATTAAAAAAACAACATCCAGATAACCGGTTTCCTCACACTGTTCATCTTAACCACTACCTGATGTGCCATTTATGAAAAAAAATATATATATTACTTTTCTCAAGTGGCTACTCACTATACCTTACTTTAGAGTAAAAGCATTATAAATGAATTCCATTCTAAAAATATGTGTTAAAGAACTAGCTTAGCTTTAATCTATATGACATTCTAGTAGGAAAATTTAGAACAAAACAAATTTAAAAACCCAATCAGCACTGATTATTTTTCTAAGGGAAAATTTTGTTAGAACTAATATTTTCCTATCTTAAAATTAGCCGTTTAACTTTTCTTTATAATACAGGGACATGATCACAATTATCTTGCATTGGGCATACAGAGATAAAAGACACAGTCCATGCACTGAAGAACATGGTCTAAGGCAAACATAACAATAAACAGCATAGATACGGTACTATGGGAGCCCATGAGTCCTTAACTGAGTGCACCAGAGCTTAGAAAGACCAATGTGTATCACTGTGGGGTAAGGAAGGATAATCTCTGTGTGCACAAATGGCCTTTGTGTGTGTATGAGAGAAAAGTGGCAAATGTGAAGAACCGTAAGTAGTTTAGTATGAGAGCAACAAGGGGAGTATGTAGTAACAAAGTTGGGAGGTAGAGATGATGCCAACAAGTCTAGATTTTATTAAAACAAGATGAAAAGTCAATTCAGGATTTTTAGAATGAGAGACAAAGGTTCAAATTTGTGTACATCATCCCATTATGATTTATTTACATAAAAATGTGTTTGGTAAGAAGATAGATATACAAACACCATAAAGAGCCACAAGAGTTCTATACAATGAGCACCTCATTAAGTATGTAGAACTTCAAGGTATTGACAAAAGATTATAAGGTTCACCTAGAAGAATAAGTGGGTAACAGCAGCTATTTTTTTTTAGAGCATATGGGGGGGGAAGGGGTGAGGGGCAAGGAGGGACTGATATCCTGATATAAATATATGCAGGTAGAATACTACTTTTCTTTCAGCTCAACAGGCACCTAAGCACACATAGTTCTTTTTTGTTCCCCAAGCATACAGAAATGACAACAAAGTGATATAAAATGTAATAAGTTGATAAATGCAAGGAGATTCCAGAAGGTGATTACAAAAAATTCTTGTAACAGGAGGAAAAGAGGAATTAAATCATATTGGTGAACCTGTGAAGAATCCTGAACTCAATGCATATTATCAGAGAAGATTACTTTGGAGGTAGGAGCCATTCTTCACAACATAAACCCCTGGAGTCAAAAGTTATGCGAAGTACAAGTTTCAAAAGGGACAACTTAATGGAATGGTGACCAGACCAGGTCCTCCTCCCCTCTCCTCAGAGAGAAAACCAATTCAGTTACCTTTATTAAAGAATCTAGTCTATTCAGTAATGTAAACTAGTCAAGGATGCTGAACTGTTCAAGATAGGCGACAGATGTGTGTGCATCCCATGAAAGATAAGACGGGTGTTTTTTTTTTCCTTGTTGTTCCTGGACTCTATCCCTTGCAGTAGTAAATCTTACCTGTAAATACAATTTTATTCTGAGTCTTGTGAGTTATTCTAGTTAAGTACTGAACTACTGGATTCCCCCTCCAAAAAAGGACCAGTGAGTGGACAGGAAATTAAGGAGTCATTGGGGTGGGGGTAAAACATGAATTTAGCTTCTTTGTCAGGTATCTTGATCACCTTCATTACCTTCAATAGAATTCTATGGCTTTGAGCAGCAAAGTATCTTTTAATTTTATTTATCTATGCATACAAGCTGGGGTTCAGGCCAGAGGCGTGGGGTGGCGAGAGGGCTCACCAGAAACAGAGTGGGGGGCAGAAAAGGCAGGTCGACGGAAATATACTGCTGAGGGAGCAGCGGGCGAGGCAGGAGAGGTCTGCTGTGCCATGTGGGAATCTCCCCAGCCGGGCGTCGAACTTGCGTCACCACTGCCAACAGCTCCACAGGGCAGCACTTAACTGCTGCGCCACCAGGGAGGCCCCAAAATATCTTTTAAAAAAAATCATTTTAGCCTCATTGGCAGTTCAAAATTTTCTTTGCTTGATCTTGTATGCTTTTTTGTTAAATTCAGAAACAAAATCTAAAGACACATTCATTATTTAAAGATTTTACCCTGTGTATTTTATGATCTTGCTCCAAATCTTACATATATCACCACTATCTTTAAAATCACTGTTACTTTGTTTGCTTAAAAACCTTTACTAAGAGCTACCATGCAACAGACACTTTGCTAGGCATTAGGGATAAGAGATTAAGACGGTCAACTTCCTGTCCTGGACTATGCAGAAGGACACTTACATAAACATGCAACAAATCAAAGTATTCTCTAGGCTTTTCTTAGTATTTCATTTTTAATATTATTCTAGACACAGGCAATGGAAAAGATTGCATACTTTAGTTATAATGCATACTGCATTTAATGCATACTGCATTGTAGCAGTATGATGAAATAACCTCCTGAAAACTCTTCTACAATAACATCCGAAAGTCTGAAAAATGAGCTAGCTCATGGCTGAGGCAAAAGAAACCAAAAACAGTCAGAGAAATGGTAAAAATATTACCACAAGTTGCCTGTGCTACCTGAGGGTAAACACAGCATACGGTTGCCTGGCAACTGAATAGCTTTGCTATCCTTAGGTTAGCTTATGTTTCTGAAATCATCATTCATTGCAGAGTTCAAAATATCACAGCAAGAGTGATGCAGCTGTTCCTGCTAGTAAAACATCTCTGAAAATTCCTATCTACTTTATTCAAGTCTGCAACCTCAGAACCACAAACCTGACCTCCCTCTTAAGTCGACCTATCAATAGCACACGCTCTCTCAATATATATATAAAATCTACATTATATCTAACCCCGTATGTATGTATGTTAGATTTCTTAAATAGAGGTAACACTATTTCATCATTATTTTTATCACAATAAAAAACTCTAAGTTGAATATATTTAAAGGAATACCAAAATACATGTTTTACAAGTATCCATCTTTTAGAATTTAAAGTGTTTTTTATAGACGTAAGTTTATAGAGTTTTATAGAATTTTTTGGAAATTAAATTTTTTAGACTTTTTAAAAATTTTGAGGTAACACTGGTTTACAACACTGTAGGTGCTTCAGACATACCGGAACTTAACTTGTCAAAGAGAAGAGATGTTTTTAGCCAATAATTAAGTTTTAGGGGATGAACTAAAATCCACTTCACCTTTATAGCCACTTTCTTTATTTTACTCTCCAGGAGGCACAAAGGTTGGTATCAAAAAAGAGAAAAAAGGATAGATAATCCCTAGTCTTTAGTCTTAATGACATTTGCTAAAGAAAATATCACTAAGCCATAATTGGAAAATCAGAAAATTAGGTAAAAATAACTTTCTTCATGGAAATGGTGAAGATTATTCATAGGTCAAACATGGCAAGTTCAATCCAATTTAAAATCTTATTATTCTTAAATGAATTTTTACTAAAAGATAAAAGTCTTGAGTCTGCATTAGCTAGCTATTAAAGACAAGAAAACCTGCTAAGTAGTCATCAAATTTACAAATAATATTAAACCAAGCCTTAAAAATAGATCTACCTTATGATATCCATTGCCTGGTAAAGTATTTCAGACTGATCAACTCCAAGAACCTTCTTTGCACCCGCTTTAGCAGCAAACATAGAAAGAATTCCAGTTCCACAACCAACATCCAAAACTACCTAGTAGTTAAAAAAAAAAAAAAAAAAAAGATGTTACTGAAAAGGTCTTCTACTTGTGCCACTGGGAAAATAGAACATAATATAGATTTAAAATTTTACCAGTCAAATATACTTATTTCTATTTGAGGACACTATTACTATGGATTGTTTTAAATTTATATAGATGGCCAGTTGCACAACCTATTGCAATCAGGCTCAACAATGCTAAATTTAAAAGATATTTTTATATGAAATGAGCAATTTCCATGGACTTCTTTTTTTTAAAAGATTTATTTATTTATGCATACAAGAACTGGGGTGTAGAGCAGAGAGAGTGGGGAGCAGAACAGGCGGATTGACTGAAGTACACTGCTGAGGGGAGCAGCAGGCGAAGCAGAAGAGGTCTGCTGCACCATGTGGGAAGCTCAATGGCAGGGAATTGAACTCATGCTGCAGTGGCTCTGGATAGCTTCATAGTGCTGAGACTTAAGCTGTTGCACCACCATGGAGGCCCTCCATGAACTTGTTAACAAGGAAATGCTGTTTTTAATTCCCTTATTGCCAAACTGGCAAAACACAACAAAAGTAACTTTTACTCTGTGAAAACTATGTTGGTTACACCAGTGGGGAAGGAGGAGGGTATAGTGAGTAAGGTGTTGGCACTGGACCTTTGGTGGAGGGTGAGTGAAGCACGTGCACATGTCGAGGTGCGAAGTTCTATTCCCAAACTTAATGTTTTTATAAACTAATGGGAAATCAGTAAAATTTTGAAGAAAAAAAAATTCCCTATTGTATGCACACTCTAATTTAGACTTAGCAATTTTAAACTTCACTAGAAATAAACTTTCTCAAGTGTGAGTGGCAGGAATTGAGCAAAATAACCTAATCTAGTACAACTAAAAATGGTTATAAAAGAATCACGGTTATGGAAATACTGTTATATTCCCTCCATTTCCAAAGTTAAATGTTCAACTCGTTTTAACAATACTAGTACAATAACAACAAATTAACCCCAGTAACTTGAAAGTTTAAATTATAAAAATGATAATATCGGTGAAAGAAAAGTAAATATAAGAATCTAAGTTTAGATAATATTAGGGACAAGCAAGAAGCAATTATCTCTAAATCAAGAATTTCACATGGTTCTTTTCAGAACTGTATATTGAAAGCTGCTTGATTCACAATCAAAAACGAAAATAAATGACCAGGAAGCACATTGTAAAATACTGTGTGAAATTACTGGAAACTGTGGTAACTGAACTCTTTCATTTTCAGTGGCCTAAAACCCTACTTGTGACAAAGTATGAAATTATTTCAGCACTTTCCTACTCTAAGTAATCATTGAGCACTACTGTAAGAAATGTATAATACTGTATATTATCGCAGAGAAAAACTACTGAGTGAAAAAAGCTGAGTAGAAAAGGATACATACCACACACTCTAATCAGAGTACGTATTCTTTTCTAAGACTACAGACACACAGATATAGAATTTATATACACATGCAAATATACATATAATATATATAAACTAATTCTTATTTAACCCTCATTTTGCAAATGAGGAATAACTGCTACAGAGAGGGAAAGTAACAGGTTCAGGAGCAGCGGCTAGCAAACTCTAAAACTAGTATTCAAACACAGGTCAATTTGCTTGTAAACCCTGTATTCAAATTATATTTTAATCGCATATTAATTACTTATTAAATTTAGCTCAGAGTTACAAAATTAGGCAAATAAACTAAAACTGGATATACTTAAAAAGGCAGAAATGATAACAGAATAAATTGACATTTTGTAAAATGATGAGTTGATTCGCTTTTCTGAAAAGAAAAAAGAATAAAAGTGAATCGATTTTAACTGTAGATAATAAGCAAATGTGTAATGAAGGCACCTAGCTGGGAATTTCCTCAGTGGACTACAAATAGAAATTACTTACGTTGGGTGATAACACAATTTAGCGCCACCCAAAGTTAAATTAAATCAAAGAAACCATATGGTCTCCACAGGAGCTTTATGAATTGAAATAATATTAAGAAAGGAATGAAGGAAAGGAAACAAGAACAGAGGAATGGAGGAGGGGGGGGAGAAGGAAAGGGAAGGAGGAACACACTTTTAATTATGAACATCTTTTAGAAAAAAAAATCTTTACAATGCACTATTTGATAAAGAAACAAGCATTAGCAAAGGATACCCCCAACTTTTTAATAAGCCCTTTTTTTAGTTTGGCAAATATAAACTCTTCAGTAAGAGGAGTAGAACACAAAATAATTACAATTATCAAGTATTTTATTTGAAAATATATGATGTATACACTTTATATGAACCTACTGAGATTTACTCCATATACAAAAAAATATTCATAATCACTTAAATTCTCAATAAGTAATACTAATTGAGTAATACTCAATAAATAATAATAATAAATAATAAATAATAATAATAATAATAAATAATAACAATAAATTAATACTTGAGTAAGTAATACTAATTGAGTAATTAAGTAATTACTAATACTGGAGTCATTTCTTGTCTTGTAATAAGAAAATCAGAAGCATATTCAAAAAGAAATATTTAATTTACTCTCATGGTATTCATATTGTTTGTTTTATGAAGACAAAATCACAGAAATTTAGATACAGAAGGGCTTAAAAAGTCATTTTGCCACTTCTTATATAGTGTGTGCGTGCGTGCATGTGTGCGTGCATGAGTCTAGGTTTAGAACCTATTGATTTCCAGACCAGTGAATGCTTAAACTCTATTCAACACATTAAGGAAAATTTTAAATAAAATTCTGGGCATAATCTGACTACACAGCAAAAATTTTAATGGCAATACGATTCACTGGAAACAAAGCAGCTTTTTAGATACACATATTAAATAAGTTGTTCCCAGTATTTATGTACAGATATAAAACCTATAAAAAATTCTTAAGTCTCTACTGCAATTAACATATAAGAAGCATAAAAGCTAAGTTCATAGACTTGATAAAACACACGAGTTTAAGAAAGAAATTCTCTCATTTGTCTATAGGGGGAATCAGCAAAAACAGAAACACACCATCAGAAACCTGTCATAACGTGAAAGGTTTTGATCTTAGATCAGAAGACATCGGCGCACAATATAAATTGTGTAACTGTTCAACTAAGCTAAGACACAAGTGAAATACTGCTCTTGGAAGCACTTACAGAAAATGAAAAGACAAACTAAGTTATATTCCAATGGGTAAATCAAGAGATTTTTCAAAATATTAAGATTAGTCATTGCTGCGGTATCACTTAAATTCCATGAAAAAAACCATTGAGAATTATCTTTTTAAACGGAGATAGGGGAATTATCGAAACCTTTAGTATTTAAAAGCTAGAATGTTATCAAAAAGCATGTTCTTGAAATGGAAAGCGTGGGGGGAAATCCCCAAGCAAATTTCCAAAGCAAGACAGAACTACTAATATACTTGATTAAATTAGTGGACTAATTTCTAATAAATAGAAACAAACAGAAAACCTGAACTTTTAAATAACCTTGTCAATGTACAGAGGGGGAAATGAAGAGAGTGATGGAGGAAAAAACTGAAAGAAATTCAAAAGGGAGGAAAAACAAATGACATGATTTCAAACACATACACAAGACAGTGAAAGATCATCTCAGAAATAACCTCAGGCAGTATTATGACTAATTATGAAATGTCAAGTGTCTCATAAAGGAGTAAATGAGGTCTTAAAAGAAAGCACATAAAATATTTTAAATGTAATATCATTATAGTAATAACTTCTTAAAATTACTGATTTTTAACCAATGGCAAAACTAGAATAATAATTGAAAGTGTGTTTTGGTATGGGGTTCATCTGCTATGTCCGAAATTCACAGCTATCACAATGAATCTAAAATATGGTTTAAGCAAAATTACCTGGATGAGTAAAGTTTAACTAAACTATGTCACTGTAATTAATGAATTAATGAATTTCAATTAAAAAAGAGTATAATATTAATAACGGCACCAAACAGCATCTGTTATCTGAATTTTGTACCATAGAGCAGCATCGTAAGTCTGAATCATAAGCATTCAGCATCGTAAGCATGAAATAAAGCCAGAATATGTTAAATCAACTGTTATAATAATGACCTGTAGAGAATTTCCACTGCTCATGATCCACATGGAATGCACATTTCTGTGGCCTATGATACTCACCTTGTCCTTAAAGATATGTGGATTTTGATATATAAAATCTCGGTAACTTTCTGTTCGGACTTTATCCTGGGGTGGAAAGAGAAAAACACTGTGTTTACAGCATTTCCTGAACAAAGTAAAACTATGTTGATGGAGATATTTGCGAATTTATTGTAAACTGCTAGTTTCCATAGCTACCTCTTGCCTGGAAAATCAAGCTTAATTTTTTCCTTAAAGAAAACAAAGAATAGAAATAACACTCAGAGAAAACATTTATATTAAGAATGCCACTGAAAGTCAAGTAAGATCTACGTTCCTAAGAATGTATACATTTTTGTCTTGATATACATAACAATAATGACATAAAATGTCATTATGGCTTTCAAGTGATAATTAAAGCTAAAAGATGAACACGTTTGCTTCTTTAAATAGGGTCTGAAATCTACAAATCTACAGCCTGACTCCCTGTAGAACCATGTCAAAAAAAAATAGAGAGAGAAAAGACACAATGACAAATATAAATGAAAAATGAAGCTAAAATGTGCAGGAGTTTATTTTTCTAAGAAGTCACTGATTCATTGATAACACTTATATAATTAATATGCTATTTAGTTTCTAGAACTTTCTGTAGTAGAAAATGAAAAGGTAACCTATGTGAGACGTGCAGTCCACATTTTGAGATTTCTATACTCTAAAGTCTCACATGACCTAGGACTAGGGCAGGCACCGAACACCAGCATTCATGTTGATCCATGAACAGAGCCGATTCTCTTTTAAATTACCTAACTTGAGACACATACTGACAGCAAATTAAGCAAAGTAAAGGACTTTGTTGTCAAGTGAGTAAAATGAGTATGACAATC
The DNA here is from genome assembly GCA_004024925.1 of Scalopus aquaticus. Lineage (NCBI taxonomy): Eukaryota > Metazoa > Chordata > Mammalia > Eulipotyphla > Talpidae > Scalopus > Scalopus aquaticus. The sequence goes on along the minus strand of PVIJ01021713.1, from coordinate 7,130 downwards.
TCAGAAAAAGAATTCTAGTTTTGGGTTTTATAGTTGATAAAAAGAAAGAGTTATACCAAGTGCTACAATATCAAAATTTATACAATTCATATCCCAGAAAACATTTTTATGCCAATTGTGGAATTAAAAGATACATACACACACACACACACGTATATATATCTCTCTCCCAGGTTACACACACACACACACACACACACACACACACACACACACACGAAATTAAAAGGCAAGTCATTTTATTTTAAATCTTTCCCTGGAAGTTACTTTAAGAAGGATTAAAAGAATCTAATGTTTAAATAAATTTTCAAATCATGAACTAATTTTACAACTCTTTTATAAAGACACCTTTTTAAAGACACCTTCTTACACAATTTTACTTTTTTTAGACTCTTCTTACACCATAGCCAGAGCTTTCTGCTGACACAACACAAGGTGAAAGGGTAAACATCAGTCAAGAAGGCAGTCAGCAGTAAGCTCTCACAAATCACACTGCATTACCACTGCTCCAACTTAACCGCTAACATCCCAACTCCTGCCTTAAGTCCATGTACCGCTGCTCTGCTCAAGTACAATCTTTTGTCTGGGCTCTTTCTATATATATCTATCTGTTTAATGAAATCCAAAGTATATCAAACATAGTGCCTTGAACATAGTAGAGCTTCAATCTAAGAAATTAATTTTTGAAAAAGCCACCAAACATGATAATATAAGCAAATAAAATATGAGTGTCCATAACTTTTCTAAAAATTTATCGTAGGACTAAAACTTCAATACAAAATATGGCAATAAATGGAAGTTTTATAACTATCTTATAAATCAACTCATTAAAGAAAACATAGAACAAAATTAGAGGTCTAATACTAAGAAACATAGTATTATAAGACTTGTAAAATGTCATGGAATTTTCTTCAAATATAAAAACAAAATTTAAGAATATAAGACAGCAGAAAAGTAATATAGTATAAATGTTACACATATGAATAGTGTTTTAGATTTATAGATTCACATAGGTGGACTGAATGCTTAAGTCACTGTAGATACAGTGAAGAGAATGCAATAAAGAAAAATAATATAAGGCTTCCCTGGTGGCACAGCGGTTAAGCACTGCACTCTGGAGCTGTTGGCAGCACTGACGTGAGTTCGATGCCCAGCCGGGGAGATTGGCACAGCAGACCTCTCCTGCCTCGCCCACTGCTCCCCTCAGCAGTGTATTTCCATCGATCTGCCTGTTCTGCTCCCCACTCTGTCTCTGGTGAACCCTCTCGCAGCCCCATGCTTCTGGCTTGTACCCCAGCTTGTATGCATAAATAAATATTTTTTAAAAAAAGAAAAATAATATAGTACTATGAGATGTTCACCAAGGTGAATGATGTTTTTCTTGGGAAAGAAAAAAGATAACGATGCATCTCACATTTGTAACATTAGTCAATAATGACTCGTCTTCAGGAAGATAAGTGGCAAAGGATTTTGAAACTTTTTGTAATCTATGCCTCTATCAACAATATCCCTGGAACTAAAAAAAAAAAAAAACCAAACTATTTTAACTCCAGAAAACAAGATCATAAACCACCTTTATTTTTAATTATAATCACAATGTATGCCTAAATGGTATCATTAAAAGCAAGGCCAATTCTAAACATAAATAACTATGGTTTCTCAATTTTAAATTACTTATAAAAACCTAACACTCTGGTTGTAGCACAACCTGAAAGAGAGTATGAGTGCTTAAGAATTATTTTGATAAGGAATAGAAGAAACATTGCTTGACGCAGGCACACTTCATAATCATCTATGGTACATAGCAAAATATAAATGAATAAACTGTTTTATTTGAATAGACTATATGAATATTTCCTGGGAAAAGTTAATCAAGTCATCTCCAGGTGAGGGTATAATTACCTGGGATAACAAAAAAGAGGAACTACAACAGGGAAAATTATATTAATAAAGATTCTTAAGTTATTCTTTCAAAGGGAAAAGATGGTGCTGGGAATTTCAAGCTGAAACTTCTTATATCTACACATACATCGTAAGGACTTCAGGATTTATGATCAAGTATGAAGATCCTCTAGTTACAGATATAAAGCTATACAAGGGTCCAGGACAGAGATTTGGAAACATGTACGCACTTATCAGATTTCCCTGACGATTGTACCAAGGGCACTCACATGTCCTCACTGACCTTATCTGTCTGAAAAATCCAACACAATTTCCATACCAAAGGCATTAAAGATTCATGGCATTTAAATTGATGGGGTGATTTAAAATAACAAACACGGCTCAGATTAATTCCTTTAAATAAAACACTCTAGACACAGTAAAATTAATGTAAACAAAGAAAGCAGAATAAGTCAATTTCTTTTAAATTTACTCTGGACTTAAAATAATTTATTACTTATAATAAGATAACTTATTTGCAATGCTGTGTCATTACCCAAGTGACAACAAAAACACAACCGACGGTGACATGTCATTACTAATGACATGACGTTGGTTTAAAAGACCCCACATAATTAGAATGAGTATTAATCAGCTAACTTTCTCTAATCCTGGAAAACTGACTCACACTGTAGGCATTTTTAAATATCCCTGGAGAACATAAAATAAAACAATCTTTTGAGGAAGGATTTAAGAAAGGAATTTTTTTGTTGGGTGTTCAAGGTACGTGCAGCTAAAATTCAGAGATAAACATTCAAAATTTTCAGAAAGTATTTCCTACAACATTTATTTTATTCTAGTTAGGTATGTTCAGGTTTACTGAATTAAAAAAAATTATATCTTGCTAAGTTACAATCTACAGCACAATACTTAATAAAATATATAACTGCCAGGAGCTAGAAATCTACTTCTATTTTATATAGACATTACCATTATAAAAATTAAAACCAACCAAATTTAGACACCTTATTTAACTGAATTAAGAAACCTACGCATTAATGATTTTAAATGTAAAAATGATATGCCATAAAAATTGTGAGATTTATAATTAAGTTTTGTACCAAAGAATTATTTGCCCAAAATGAAGTCATTACTTCAGTTAAATACTAAACTTAATCATTTTCTTTGTATAGTAAAAGGCAAGCATAATTTAATTGTTCCTACTGATAGCTGCTTTGAGAAGATTAAAATCTACAGCAGTTGATTTTTCCAAAGTTGTATTTAAACCAAAACAATATTAATAATGACCTTAAATAGAATTAGTGATTTTGATGCTTGTTATCTTTTCAACCCAAGATGAACTGTCAAGTACCGAAGAGATTTAAAAGCAGAAGAAAAAACAAAAACAAAAAGCAAACCAGTTCTCCTATAGCGTATGTATTAAGAACCTGTTTTATGCTATTAAAGGAATAGATTTCACCCCATTAAAAAATAGGTTTATTTAATATTCTACAAGAATCTGTATTTCCTTAGTGTGGGTTTGGCACATTTGTGCTCTTTTCTAACCTTTAGCATTTCTTCATGTATCCCATAATGCCCGTATGAGCTGAAATAAACACCATCCTCATCCTCCTGGAGGTCTGCAATGGCAGTAGATGACGAGCAGGTTCTGACATCTGCGTTCATCACAAAATCCTGAGCAAATTGTCTGTAATCAATTTGAAATACACCCTTGAGACAGGTTTACTGGACCATGAAAAAAGGAAAGGCTAGAGATTGAGGAAGAGGGAGGGGGAGGGAGTGCAGTGCAGAGTGTTATGAGGCTTCTAAATCACATTCTATCTTAGGTAACTGAAAGCTCCCTCTGCTGGATCTTAAGCAATAACTTATTCAAGTTGTAAGCATCCCTTCAGCAAAGAAAGAAAGAAAAGCAAGAAAGCAAGAAAGAACTGTCAACTGCTGATTATATCTTCCAATTGAACAAAGGAAAAAAGAAGCACATTACCTTTATTAAACTTTATTATTTCTATTATCTCCAAATCTTTAGCAGTTGAAATCAAAACAGTATATTTTAATGCAATAAATTTTTAAAACCATACTGTCTCATGGAGTAAATATGGACAGAAAGTGGATCCAAATTAAGAATTATTTACGTACACCACCACACCATCTCTAAAACTCAGTTCCCCTTCTGACCAGCACATTAAAAATCTACACTATATACAGGGGAAGAAACGCAACAAGCAGATAGTGATTTTATACTAAGTTATCCAGCATAAAATCTCAAATACAGGGTAAGGACACTACAATCAACTATACTATCTTTCCTGCTGGACAATCTGGCAAATCATCAAAAGCAACCAACTTGGTCCAGTAGGTAACCAACAGGTCCAGTAAGTAAAGTTAGAGCTATACTTGGTGGAAATGCAAAATCTCAGGTCTATTCCAGGCCTCCTGAATCAGAATCTAGTTTAATGAGATCCCCAGGTGCTTTGTATGCACCTTAAATTTTGAGAAGTACTAAGACAGTATAATGCTAATTTAGTCACTGGAGAGAATCACCCTAAATATCTGATTTTCTGGTAAATGCTACAAACCATTTTGACACAATAAAACCAAAAATTCCCCCAAACCGAAAGCATGTTAATCCTTCTAATTTAAATGCCTAGAAATAAATATAACAGAAAAATTAAAAATAGGGTAATTCAAAGAAAGAAAATAGTAAGGAATAAAAGCACCCAAGAAAACACTATTTACCAGAATTACAATTAGCGCAAAAGTAAATTATAAAGAAGTATGAGTGTGGGTAAAACAAAAAAAACTGTTACTATATCCACAACAGAGAAAAATGTTGCATTATTTTTAAAAATTCTAAAATTAAGTATCTACTTCGTACTCTCTAGTATATGAAAAGTTTTACCATATCCTTTCTACTATGTCATTACTTATGTTATTTTGGGGACCCAAACAATTGCTCTTCTGTAAGATTGATAAATTACTTCATTTTTTGCAGATCCTCACGTGCTCTAGCTAATGCAGCTTCAGCAGACAGTGCCCTGGCTTCCATATGTTTCAATTTTTCAACAACAGATGTATTTTCACTGAGTCCATTGGGGTATGCGAATGGGACTGACACCGGTTCATAAAGATCTTCTACATCTAAAGAAACAAATGGGCATTATTGTTACGATATCTTAAAATAATGAAGCACATAAAGATATATTAGGAATAAACGCATTCTAAAGTGCCTATTATGTGGTCAACTGAGAAAAATTAGTAAAACCATTTTTATTTAAACAGTTAATACCAAACTATTTCAATTTGAATGCAAAGAGAATACTGTTAGTCTAAGTTTTTCATTAGTTGGCTAAAATGAATCCATTATAAGCATGAATTACACTAAAGCAAGCCCAAAGACAAAGTGGAAGGAAAAAAAACTCCTAAATTTATTGATCACCAGGTATCTTCCAAGTATAAGCATTATATCTCACTTCATCCTCAAAACAAACTAAAGGTGTAAATACTGACCCCTCTTTTAAGACATAGGAATAATAAATTTCAGAGAAATTAAGTGAATAAATAGCTCAAAGTCATATAGTTGTATACTGAAGGAGCTAAGACTCAAGCCCATGCCTGCATTCTTAACCCCTATCCTTGCCACCACATAAAGCAACCTCTCAGCCTCAGTCATTATCTGTAGAATAGCAGGTACTGCATTTAGTTATTCCTTGAGGATGGTGTGTAGGTAAAGAATTCCATACATTCAGAGGACGTCATCAACATGGCGGTGAAGGGATGCTAGTATCAACTCTCCCAAAAGACAAGCCGCCTATAAAGAGACATCAGCCAAACCCAGAGAAGATCCAGAAACGCTACATAAATCTAACACCCTCACGGGTGAGTAGAACTTGGAAAGAAGCTAAAAAGACTGATCAAGGAGAAGAAAGAACCACCAGGTCCCCTCTCCCCTCCCCTCAACACAAAACCAGACCAGGAGACCAAGACGAGAGGCACCTGAGGAAACCCGGAAGAAAAAAAAAAAAAAAGGTGAGCAGAGGTGTTTTCCCGGGCACGGCAGAGTGATAAAACTCGAGACTGACACCAGCAGTCCCCCCAGGTAGCAACAGAGCCTGGAGAGGGCAGTCTGCACTGGGGAAGTTGGTGGGACATGAAACAGCCGCGGTGTGGTGTGGCCCCTCCCCCCACCACCATTACAGAGCCAGCACTCTAGCTCCTGTTTGGAACAGATCTCTGGGGTAGTGGTCTACCCACCACTTCAGTGACACTAGTAATAACTAACCACTGGAGGAAACGTGGGAGAAAAAAGAAAAATCTCCCAGCTACAGGTGTGGGAAAACCACGGGACACAAGCCGCACACCATAGGAACTTCCTGTCCTGTCCTGTGCAGGAGAGCGAGGGCTCCCGAGGCAGTTCCACTGCGCCACTGGCAGAGAATTACCGCGGGAGGCGGTCAGTTTCATAACCCACAGATAAAGACTGCGGGCTAGGCTGCCACAACTGCCCTCCAGGCGCCAAAGAAGTGTGGAACAAAATCCGCGCTTGGTTGGCACTTCCCGCTCTGCCCCACGCAGAAGAGGGAGCCAGGTCAGGGCAACCCCACCGAGGCAAGCCAAAGCCCTCCAGGCGTGCACGCCCACGCACTGCCACGGCCCTGCCCTCCAGCCCTGCAAACAGCTGCGCCCCGCCCTCCAGCCGGCCATCAGCCTCGCCCCCGCCTGCCCTCCAGCTGCCTGCACCATCTGCAGGCCCGCCCTCCAGCCCCGCGTGTGCATGCGCACAGCTGCCCTCCAGCCGGCAAACAGCCCGGCCCCCACCCGCCCTCCAGCTGCCTGCACCTTCCGCGGCCCCGCCCTCCAGCCCTGCACGCGCACAGCCACACCCCCACCCTCTGGTCATGCGTGCCGAGGTGCTGCCGCCCTCTAGCAAGTAGAACCAAGGACCATGCCTGCCAGCACCAACAGCACAGGAATGCAATGATCAGAGCAAAGCAGAAGGCCAACAACAGGAAGAAAAAAAATTACAAATGATCCTCAAAACAATTCACCACAGAAAGAAAACCCTTCTTCAGAACCCAATAATATGGACATAGAAGATTACATCTGCCTACCAGATAAAGAATTCAGAATTGCCATAATAAAAAAAATAATAGAATTAAATGAGAAGAACAAAGAACTGAGGAATATAAATGAAGAACTGAAAAACGAGAATGAATCCATAAAGAAGAAAA
>PVIJ01021712.1:0-17881 GCA_004024925.1 Scalopus aquaticus | reverse complement strand
TAAGCTGAAGAAGATCTGGGTTCCACAGCCAACTTGTGATATGGTTCTCTTCCCTGAGAAGAAGTTTGCAACCATTTTGGGAACAGTAGTTGAGATCAAGGCCAAATCAATGAGGGAGAGCTGACTGAGTAGGAAGTACATGGGAGAATGTAGTCGGGCATCCAACCAGATGAGGAGAATGAGAACAGCATTGCTCATGACAGCTATACAGTAGACCAGAAGAATGAGGCAGAACAGAATCACACGGTGACTGAGCTCAGGCCAAAGCCCCAGGAGAATAAAATCTGTGGTGGCAGTCTTATTGTTTTTCTCCATGATTAAATATCACTGTCCTAAAAACAATGGTAAGTACATTGCTCCATCTAATGATGAATTAACATCATATCTTCTTCCCTACTCCCAGGACTCTTCTGAATATATTCATGTGATTCCTCTCCTTGTTGCTATTTCTCCATAATAATGGATAACTTCAAAGTATACAAATTTTTCATGAATTTTGTCCCATGTGTTTCTTCATAAACTACTGTTTAGAATCTTTAAGACCATTATAAACTGCACCCACTGATAGAAACTACATAAGAATCCAGGTACATTTCATGTTCTGTCAATACAAAGACAGCAACTTTGATGACAATTTATCACATGTATTTCTTAAAGAATTAATTTAAGCATCCACTTTAGGTCTTTTGCTTAATTTCAGCAAACTATTACTTAAACAAAAATTTAAAATCTTTTTAGATGTTGGGAATTAACAGATTCATTCAGTCTTATGAAGATTTATGAAAAATGAAGATTGTCTTGACCATGGGATTTGGAGACCTTGATTACCTGAGAATATAAAATCATTTTCAGAACAGATGCTTCACCATTATAGTAAAATGAGGGGTTTTAAAAATAAAAACATGGTTCGAAAGCTGCAAGTAAATAGTGGAAGTTTGGGGGGTAGAGGTAATATTTTAGCTGCATTCTACAGGATGATTAATAGCTCTCCAGTTTGAGAGAGGCATTGTAAGTCAGGAGCATTATGAGAAGTGAAGCGAACAAACCCCAGAAAACAGTATTATGGGAGGTTCTTTGTGCTCAGGACTCAAAATTCCTGCAGAAAAATGGAAGGAAGTAAGATGTAAAGTTGGAAGTGGTTTATAATTGGTAAATAGGAAGAGAATTGATGGTCACCTTATGATCTGCTAATCAGGAAATACAGTGGACAGTATTCAGTGGACAGGGAGGAAGGCTGAAGACTTTAATAAAGATTTTATGCAGTTAAACTTTAGCCAACTTCTGAAACACTTCAGATATTCAATGCATTTTCATTTTGCTGATTGCCGGTTATTTCCTAACCGCGTCAGGTACCCTCATGATACACTGAGCTGCTGATGAGCGCGCACAGTGCCCTCGGGAAGGCTGCTACATTACACAGGCAGCTGCTTGGGTTATCACAGTCACACTGACAATGGCTCATCTCGCATTTACACAAATGCATTTAGTTGGGATCTGGTTCTTAGAACTGCTGTACTCCATGCAAATAGCTGTGACACTTTTGTCATCTGTACCATAAGACTGATCTGTAGGGATCACAGGGAAAGAAGGACACAATCCAAAGTCACTGATGATGATATGCGCATATATGAACCATGAGAAAAATAGAAAATTTGGGGCATTTTCCTGATTTTCTTCTTCAAGTGTTTCCCCTGGCCCACCTTAGATCCCAATACTTTAAAGATTTTTGGTACTTTCAGCATGATCCCAATAATTGATCTGGTAAATTATAATCTGATGCTGAAATGGGCGGTTGTGGGGAGATCAAATTTTTATCAGAAGAAAAAGTCTTTTAAAAAGGAGGGGTTTTAATACCAGAATGTAAAGCATTAAAGTCAGATAAGTGGGGGATTTGGGGACTGCTTGGTCCTGCCAACTTGAGCTAGATATAAGCAACTTCTTACCTCCATCAATAAGAGTGCCACAAACACAATTTTCTTTGCAATTTTCCTATAATGCAGTCTTATTTCCTACCAATCTTCCTTTACCCACTTAACTTTCTGCCCTTGTTTTTAATCCCTGTATCACCCTTTCTTCTCATCTAGAAATTAACTCTTCACATAGCTTTATTTCTGCCTTACTATTCTTCCCTTTCTTCTAAGTTCTAGTGTAAATTAAGAGTTAAACAAGGAGCCTGACTGCTTTTTCTGAGATTGCCTTTAAGCAAGCAATCATAATCAACTTAGAAATACATTCTTTCTCTCAGAAATGCATACTACATTATATGTGTATAGGGGACACAGTGTTTCTGCCAATAGTTGATTTCTACTCATTTCATGTAAGACTTGAGTTTGAGTTTACCTTTTGTCAGTATAAATATTTTAACAATTTGCATTGAGACAAAGACATCTTAGGAATATTTAATTAAAAAAACCCAGAATGATAGCAATCAAATTTATGAGTTTGAATGCATGTTGGCATTATTCAAAGGCATCTGATACAACTCATCACCTTAACAACAATGGTAGCAATAAAAATAGTAATAATAACAGTAGTAGTAGTAATAATTGTTCTTGCTCACAATAAATGGTAGCATTTGCATGCATTGTTATATAACTGAATTTTCTCAACAATCCCTAATATAAAAGTTCATTTATATAAATTAATAATTGTATACCAATTTTAAAATTAAGAAAGCTGAAACTCATAGGGACTGGGTAATTTAGAAGGTAGAAGAGCCATAAAATAACCCTGACAATTTGATTTTAGAGCCTACACTCAACCTAACCAACATTTCCCAAACTTACCTGCTCATCTCAATCAAAGAAGAACCCTGTAAAAATGAAGATTTAGAACCACAACCAAAATCCGCTGGGATGGGACCTGGGATAATAACCAGGCTTCAGTTAAGTCTTAAGATCTTATGATTAGAACAGCAGTGCCTCAATGCCATAAAATACAAACGTGGTTGAAATGAATACCTCTACCTCTTTAATACATTTCAGGAATTGAATCTTTCCATTTTTTCAGTGCTTTCTTTTAGGTTCTTGTCTATTTCCTTGAGAATGTCAGGTCAAAGAGTCAAGTGGAAAAAGCACACCTATTGTACTATCTGTCTTGGAATGAACAAGGGATATGGTCTGGAAACTTTTGATCCACCTGCTGATGAAATGTTATTTGTGAAGGTGTCCAGAGACGCTCATGAGACATCTTCATCTACTGTCGCCTCTCCTTTGGGGACCCAGAAGAATGAAAAGTGATTGGAAATTCCATACACTGTGTTGACTGTCCAGTTCTTACTTCTTTAGCTTTGGCTGTGCTCAACTTCAAAGCAACCCTGGTAACTCTGAGACACATCCATACACATCCAACTCTGAGCTATCCATAAACATCACTACATGGCATTCCCTGATATCTAAAACAACTTGCTGACAAGGGCATGCCTGTCTTTCACCTCTCCTCATATTGGCAGGGACAGAAAGAAAAATCAAATCAAGTCTACCTCACCTATAGTGACTTTGGATTTAACATGACTTGCCAAACACTTTGTGAAAGAAAGGAACTATTGGACTGGATGGTGTGGTGATTCTCACATAAATTTGCTTTCATAAATACACTTTTAAATATATTTTGGATTATGTCGTGATTATCTTTTGATTTCTCTTTTAATATTTATTTCTTGGATAGAATTTAAATAAGTTATATTTTTAATGTTTTCATATAACTGTGAAAACAGTCAAAATAAAAAACTTGGGGAAAAGCTAGAAAGAAGTTAAATAGATTCCATTGTTTCAATACATATTTCGTTACTAGGGAAAATAATAATGATCCTTTTTTACCTCATTATGCGACACAGTGTCCTCAGCTCTTCACACACACTGAGTCTCAATGACAACCCTTAGAGATGGGTGATCTGATACATCTGGTTTACAAATGTCAAAGTTAAAGTGTCGAGGGATTGCTCTTTGCCCTAGGTCACAGAGTATGTAGGTGATGGGGTTGAATTTTTAACCCAGTGCTGTTGGATTCTGGAGCTTGTGACCTTAATCACCATCATTGATATAAAACTTTTGTTACCCAGGATCTGCTTAATATTCTCTATCATCTAGCTTATAAAGACAAATTTTTCTGGAAATAAAAAAATTAAATCAAGCCTGCCATTCTTCAACTATTAAATGGAAATCTTTACAGATAACCTGAAGACGACGGGTATCCACCCACACAACCAGATCCTATCTGTTTACTAAGTATTACTTGTCTATTTTTCCTGTATAGTCATCAGAATTAATTCCCCCTAGACAGTTAAAAAATTTGATAACCCTTGATTATCAGCATTAATGCAAAATAATCATCAAAATATTAACACGGCTATATTTTCAGAAACATAGGAAAACTTCCAGCTACTGTTCTGCTATCTTATCCTTTAGTAAATTTTAAATGTGGCTACCTCACAATTTCTGTCATTTCTTTTCTTCAATGCCACCTGGAAACCTACACGTTGTCAGTGCTGTAACCTGGGTGAGAAGTGTTAGGTTTTCCTTTCTTCCCTCAGAACTAAGATGAAGAATTGGTTGAGGGCCTGAGAATACAGAGGCTCATGTTTTCTTTCAGATTTGGTTTAAAGAAAGCTTATCATTAATTCATGCATCGAATATAGTTTTAATGTTATAACCGTAGTTGCCCTTACTGGTAGGGCCTATCTGACTGATATAACACAGACCCTTTGCTAATTGAAGACCTCAAGGGGGAATGTCCTGGATGCATTTTATCCCCAGACTTTAATTAACATGATTTTGTATCAAGTGTGAATCTTTACAATTAAAAGAAAAATAGCCACTGTACATGAGATCACGGTCATTTTCCTCAGGCTACCACAAATCTAATCATCATTTCAATTTAGCTGAAGCTCTCTACTACCCCATTCTTAGACTCATAAGGTAACAATGGAGAAAGCTAAGTGGAATTAGCTGGTGGTCATGTTTGCAATATATGTAACATAAAACGGAGATTCTCACTATCCAAACTAATAAGCAGAAGTGAAGGTCTAATGGAAATTATGGAAAGAAGATACAAGTCAGTGCATTGAACCTGTATTTTGTGGTCTGCGATACACATGTGCGTGCACACACACACACACACACACACACACACTACACACACACACGGGCAATTACTGAGTGATTATTATATTAAAGACTGAGTTGATGATATTATAGTCCAAGGTTAAATTTAAGCTTTAGCATTTTATCCTTATCTCATGATCTCTAGTCCGTGCTAGACAAGTTTCAAGAAAATGCACAATCTCATAAACTGAGAATGTAGGTGCATGAATTTTTACAACAATTTAGGAAAGTAATGTAGGAACACTGTTAAAAAACACTGCCCTTTACACTACCTTGTGCGTTAAGTGGCAATCTTCCCACGATACCGCCCCAGTCTATAGGAGGGCACTCTCCGATTCTCCCTGGCTTCTTTTCCCCCCTTAGGATTTCTATTTCTGTGGTCATTTCGAATTGATAGCGTATATAACGTCATCACTGGCACTGCTATTAATGAGTGAAAGGACAGACACATAGGGCAAAGAGAAGTTGGGCAACATGAAGAGGGCCTTCGTGCGGAGTAGGGTGGTATGTGGGAAAATCGTAGTCTGAGGTTCGAGGTGACTTGGAAATGATGGGAGGAAGGAGCGGTTCTTTGGTTAAAGCAATGGTGGTCGATACAGAGCGCGCCTTCTTGTGGACCGGGGTGGTATCGTGGAAAAATTCAGCCTGCGACTCAAGCTGAACACAGAAGTGATCAGGGGAACGAGAGGCCTTTGCGGCATAAGAAGGCCGGCAGCAACGCAGAGCACCGTCATGTGGACCGCGGTGGTAACGCGAGAAACTCGCGAACAGAAGAATGCTGCTACGTGGAAGTTGCCAGAGGAAGGAGAGCCTCCGGGGTCAAAGACAGGACAGATTTACAGAGAGCGCCGCCTTGTGCAGGGGCGGGACAATGCAGAAAGAACGTGCATACTGATGACTGCGCTTCTGGCACAGCAAAGGGTTGGAGCTCAGGGGCAGAATGAGGCGCGCGGAAGGGGCCGAGGAGGCCCAGAAAGGGGCTGAGCACAGAATAACGAAGGGCGGACCACTCGAGAATGATAAGCAGAGAGTGATTGAGGACCAAGGTACAAAAGCGCCATGAGGGCCGAAGCGCAGAAAACTACGAACACCGCCTTGTGGCGAGTAGAAGCAAAGCGGCGAAAACCCTGGGATGTGAGGGGCCCGGGACACCGCCAAGCCCAGCGCTGACTGGGGGCTGAAGGGGGCGGGAGTGAGCTCTGCAGCGGGGGAGGCAGCGGAGAGAAGCAGGAACCAGGCGCAAGCAGAGAATAAAGACACTTCCTGGCAGAACGGGAGAGACGGGAGGGGCCTGTGTCAGAAGCAGGACGGCACTAGTAGCGAGAAAAACGGGCAAAGTGCGGAAGAATGACGTTCAGCTGTGATAGGGTGAGACGCACAGACGACACCAGACGACACCTTGACTGTGGGCGAAGGGGAAGGAAAAGCTACCTGCGGGCCCAAGTGCGGGAAATCGAGTGGGGGGGCGCCGCCCCCTGCACTAAGTCCTGTGGCAAGAAAGAGAATAAAGATGATGGTTCCCAAGGGGAGTGGAAAGCTGTGGGCGCCAAGCAGAGGAAGGCCTGAAAGGGGAGAGAGTGTCAAAAGCCATGAAGCACATAGCTAGACAGGATGAGATGTTGGCAAGGATGAGATGAAATATGTACATTCATTCCTGAGAAAATAAATTCACGCCACCCTTCTGCAGAAGACCTTGAATTTTAAATATTTTAATTGGAAATAGTCATTCTATTTGGGGGACATGACCTAAGGAAATGTTTTCAAATACAGATGAAAATCTATGTGTATCTGTATTCATCAGCTCTTTTTTATCGTAACACACGATAGAAACGATCTAAATGAAAACCAGGGAATGGTTAAATGAATTATAGTATATACATAAGTGAAATGTTGCGATTAGATACAATAATTCTGAATAGCTTCTCATGATATGGAAAATACTAATGTTATATTAAAGGATGAAGGTAGAATATAAAACCCGAGAGATGATGTATTTCCACCAAAGAAGGAAAATATTAATGAAATATAATCTCTCACTTATGATAAAGTGAATAGAATGGAAAAATTACACTTTGACCCAGCGGAATGTTATAAACAGTGAAAATAATGAAGCTTTAACTGATTCCAATAATGTGCTTTAATCTTGCCTACACTTGCTGAAAGCATCAAGATAGAAAATAAATATAATATGATTTACTTAAGTCATAAGTAAATACAATGTTTTAGTTATACATTTCCTGATACAATCTTAGGGGATATAATGAGCAATGGAAATAATTTTGATGAAAGTAATATTGGTACTTTCTTATGGAAGATTATTTATGTGTTGTGATTTTATGTTTCTTGACCTGGTAATTCTCAAACTACATCTTTACTACCTCCCTTACACACAATTAAAAAAAAACTGGAAAATACTAGGAAGAAAGTAAGCTGACTCATGAAATTACTTATGTTTTGATGGAAAAATCATAGTTGACTATGTTGTTCATTGTTTACTCACTACTTTTCAAAATTTCCATAATGCGCACAACTCCCTTTTATTATCAGACCTACTCAGCAGAAGCTCATGAAAAAGTCATTGCTGAAATTACCTCCCTCTCTGTGGCAGGTGAACAGTAACTGGTACTTTTTTTTTTAAAGGCCTTCAGAATATCATTGTGGTTATAGAAAAACACTTAAGGATGAAAATATGGGCTTCCTGCTGGGCAGGCAGGCATGGGCAGAGCAGCAGCATTTGGAGGGTTAAAGTCAAGTTCACCCCATTTTATTGTAGAGAGGGGGTTTGGGTTTCCAGCCAGAATCCATGGTCCTGCTGGTTTTCAAGTCCAAATAAACATATTTGCACTTTCTGGTTCATTTTTAAATTTAGAAATTGATTCTGTTTAATCCATGGTTTTGGATAGAGTTTAAAAAAGGTGAAAAGAAGATAGGAGTTCAAAGTCTGGGCCCCTTCCAGCTTTCCAAACACCACTGCTCTGGCAGTTATGTATACCTATGAGGAGAACAACACAAAATTACGGAGACATGCCATCTCATCAAACTTTTATACAACTGGAAGAACCTTCCTGTGAGTAGTGAGTTGCCTTTACAAAAGGAGGGAAAGGAGGGCAGAACAGAATGAAATTCCGTGTTCCAAATCAACTTGTCGCACATCAGTATAAATCCGTGTCCCGGCAAATGACTTGCTTTCATTTTCATCTCATCCTAGAGCTTAAATCCTGATTCATTTCAGTGGAGACTCCACAGGCAACAGAGAGGTTGTTAAAACGCTCCTTTACGCACTATCGTGATATTTCCACATTAGTCTTATCCTGGGCAGAGTGAAGGAAATAAGCAGAGAAGCCCTGAACCATGTGAACAGAGCTCACATCAATGTAAGGGGAGAAATGGGTCCCCAGTGCCTGATAAACACAGGCAGTTTACTCCTGTGCTATTGTTGGCAAAAATGAGTAAATCTGAATCTAGACCTAAGCGTGAAAAGACATCAGTATTATACAAATTTCGATGCGCATATTTTCCCATGTCATGTAATCTCTGATAATACA
Organism: Scalopus aquaticus; assembly: GCA_004024925.1. Classification (NCBI taxonomy): domain Eukaryota; kingdom Metazoa; phylum Chordata; class Mammalia; order Eulipotyphla; family Talpidae; genus Scalopus; species Scalopus aquaticus. The sequence goes on along the minus strand of PVIJ01021712.1, from coordinate 9,234 downwards.
TTTTAAATAGTAAGTTGTTAGCAGCCTATCTAGCATCTCTGTCCTACTTTCCCATTTCCCGAGTATTCTAGGTTACTCTGGGCCACGATGCCATCCTGCTGAAGTGCGCTTCCGGGTCCTGTTGCAGTGGTCTGACGTGCATCCTGGGAAAACAAAAAGCTACATTTCCATTCTCATTCTTCCCAAGCACCCACCCCATCCCAATGGCGTTCTCAGACATCGACGCCTTGCCACCCAGCAGATTCTCTATCCCACAGGAGAGAGAATATTTTCAAGAACTGAAGATCATTGATTCATGGTGAGGTGAGAATTTTTCAGGCCGTGTGGGAATTCTGGAATCAGAGAAAGGGTGACCATTAAAGGACGCAAGGAAAATTGTTCTAAAGAGCTGGCTTTGATTTTTCACATGAAGAAAAGGGAGGGCAGAAACAAATTGGTTGACACAACTGGGAAGGGAGGAGCTAGGGGCAAGGATCCATGGCACCAGAGGAGGTGCCATGTTTTGAAGTGGAGGAGGAAGCTGCCCTGTCTGACAAGGAAGGGGGCGCATCATCGCCACCAAAGGACACTGCTGTTTTGTTATTTTAAAAGATTTATTTATTTATGCTTACAAGAACTGGGGTGTAGGCCAGAGGTGTCGGGCAGCGAGAAGGTTCAGCAGAGACAGAGTGGGGAGCAGAACAGGCAGATCAACGGAAATACACTGCTAAGGGGAGCAGTGGGCGAGGCAGGAGAGGTCAGCCACACCATGTGGGAATCTCCCCGGCCAGGCGTCCAACTTGAGTTGCCGCTGCCGACAGCTCTACAGCGCGGAGCTAAACCATTGCGCCACCAGGCAGGCTCAGGACACTGCTGTTTTCCCGATATGCAGAGTTTCCTTTACATTGACAAATGACATGATTTTACATTGACAAAATCATGGGCACCAGCAAAATAAAATTTCCATGGTACTAAAAATAATTTGGCTGTAGAGGGAAGGGATGGAGAGGGAAGACTGAGAGTTTGGATGGGGTTTCATAATGAAGGAAAGTAAGAGACAACATCATGTCCTGTGCTTCCCAAAAAGCAAAAGAGCAGTATGGCTGGAGTGTAAATGAACCCTTCCAGTCCAGTAAGCATTTTTCTACAAGGGATCCATTAATTTAGCACATAAGGGCATCACACACATTTCATTATTTTGTGCAGTGCTTGACAAATCACTTAGAAAATGAGGTAAGCATTATAATGGTGAAAACTAGCTAAGAGACCATCATAAAAAACAGAGTAGATTCAGCCTTAGCTCTCACAGGATCCTCTCCCTGTCCCCATTACTAATCTGCATTGAACGCAAACCTCCCGTTGGCATGAGGATGGATGAGATACCAGCTGTGAGGCGGTATCAGGCTAGGAAAGTGGTAGAACTGGATCTAGAGAGGCTAGGAACAAGACAACTTAAGAAATTAGGTCAGGAAAGCAACCTGAAACACTAAAACAAAAGTTAAGCAAAATAAACAAAAGCAAGATGACTGGAACGCACCAGCGACAGCTCTGAAGGGGAAGAAGAGTGAAAGGCGTTGACCGGACCAACTAGGCCCAGCCGCAGGAGAGAAACAGACCCTGGTTAGTGAGAACACAAGGCAGGAAACAAACAACAGAAGCCCGGGGTCCACTTGTCCTGTTTTTAAAGAAATTGGGGTAGCTCTGCCCTTCCTCTCCTGTCCTGCACATTAGCTGTCCTGGGTGTGTAGACAGCTTCATCTCGTTGGTTGTCATGAAAATGTGTTGCTAATACAGCCCTAAGATCCTGCTTCTTAATGACGTAAAAAGTACAGGGGACTAGGTAGGTGAGGGGCAAGTATGGGTAAAGTTGGTGAGAACTGAGCCTTTTGTCAGGCTAGTTCCCTTCTTCCTCCCCTGTGTGGGGTTGTCAGAGCAGAGCAGGTGAGACCCCAGAGGGGAGAGGCTGCGTTACTGTGATCTTTCTCAGCATCAGAAACCTCTGGAAATCCTTTGAAAATGGCCAGCAATTAACATACACCCATAGGGGGCAGACTGATGGTCACCCTGATCCCAAAAGGGATTTTGTAAAGCAGAGGCCTTACCTGACAAGAAGGGAAGAAAATGTTAAAGAGGAAAACATTGAAGAGAGGAGCTGAATGAAGGGGTAAGGGGTAAATTATGTCATTTAAAAGGCTAAGGAACCACAATTTCCCGACAGTGAGAACCTTTCTGTGTGACGCATTGGCTCAGTGTGAGAGAAAGAAGACTGGCCCTCTGGGACTCTGAATCAGACCTGAGGAAATGCCACAGCAAAGCCCCACAGGAGGGCCTCCACTGGTGGCAGGGAAGGAAGGGCAGAGCAGCCTGTGGAGCCTCGCTCAAGGTCTCCCAGGCCCCAGCTCCGAGGTGGAGGCAGAGGTCCTGGGATGTGCAGAGCCCGGCGCTCCTGATTTACCAGATCCAGAGAAACCAGCGTTTAAGGCCACGACCTGGTCTAAGGTCATCTCTGTTGCCTGGACCATCTAAGTTTCAAATGTAATCACTCAATCTTCTAATGATTCTACCCTGGCGGAAAGCGAACAAAACACCTCAGTGAGGCTTAATCTCCCCGATGAGACGGAGCCTTAATCCTGTGCGGTCCCTCATGTGTTAAGATCTCACACGAAAGGGCTAACTGAACGGCGCTGACCTCAGACAGTGATGCTGATTCAGTGGAACCATCAGCTCTATCTGAGTTGGGGGAGGAGCCTTGTTCCCAGCTCCCACTTAGTGAGGGGTGGGTTGAGTGGCCAGGAGAAGCTCTATGACACAGATGGCGGGGGGTTCAAGGGAGACACTTGCATAAGAAGTGCTTGCTTCTTGGCTTTGGACTGCACCTTGGCCTTGAGGTGCTTAAGAGGACATGTGGAGACATTTGAAAGAGAGATGTGGGTGAGAGACAGGCAGGGAGGTTGAGGATGGCTGCCATTATCCTGATTTGTACTTTGATTTTGCTCCTTCCATCCCAGACTTACTGGGCTCCATTTGCCCACCCCACCCCCTTTCTGTGGCTCCCAATCAATTGTATCTTAGTCTTTGGCAAGCTTTCGGGCCTCTGCGGCTCTGCTTTGGGCTAGCTCTGTTTGGCTGGAAATTACTCATTAATGGATTTATAACTTGGTATGTTTTATCAGGAAACTATTTTCTTCTCTTCTCTCTCAATGCACACTAATTCTATTAAAGTGATTTTATACCAAGAGTCCTCTTTGTCTTTTTTTTTTTCATTTAAATTTCGATGGAAGAACTGGGGTATAGTCAGAGGTGCAGGGGGTGAGAGGGTTCACCAGAGACAGAGTATGGAGCAGACAGGTTTATCTACTGAAGTACACTGCTGAGGGGAGCAGCGGGCGAGACAGGAGAGATCTGCTGCGCCATGTGGGAAGCTCCCTGGCTGGGGGTCAAACTCAGGCCATAGTGGCCATAGCACTGAGACTTAAACCATAGGCCACCGGGGAGGCACCAACTTTGTCCTTGTGTGCACAGATGGCTGGACTGCATTAGATAATGCAAGTTTGGAAGCTTCTGGGGTTGCCCCTGGACATATACTCTGTACTCAACCTAGAAGCTAACTCTGCTTACTGAAGCCATCAGACTACATCCAACACACTACATGACAGTGCAGAGAGTACTCTTGGACAATGAGATTCATAAATTAGAAACATGATAGTTAACCTCTGAAATTAAAATCTTCTGCATTGGTTTAAAGCTTTCCTTGACACATGACAAGGTTCCCCATTATGGAGATTTGGCTATCAGCAGTGTCAGACACAGCATCAACTTGCTCCACCAAGGCCCCCAAACCTCCCAAGGTCACAGTTACCTACTTGTCTACACTGGATGGTGAAAGGAACCAAACCAGCTGAGACTTTAACACTTTGTGGTCAGCTCACGTATTAGTACGTGTTTTGGTCACCAGTTCATGTGGCTGCTCATGTATTAATATGTGTTCATCTAGTCTCCGGTTTCTCACCCACGGTGGATTTATTTGGAACTATTAGGAGCTATTTCTTTGATTGTACTCAGTCTAGAAGCTTTACACATTGTTTTGGTGAAAGTTTAAGGTGTTTTATGAGAGATATTACAGTTTTTTTAATATCCAGTAATTCAGGAGTTGTGTGTGTTTTATTAAAGGCTAATACCATTCATACGCACAGAAAATGGCCGGCCCCAAGGGCTGGTAAATTTAAAGGGCAACAGCACACAAAGTGTTAAAATATATGAGTCTCCACTTAGTAAGTAGGGACCAAGAGTTAACTGCTCTTTCAATATAAGACATTGAAGACATGAAAATAAAAGAACCAGGGGTCTGGGTCTTTGGGGGTAAGGGAGGGGGGCGGGGAGTGGTGGAGACATTCTTGAAGAAGAAAATACAGGAAGGTGGTGGGGGGTGAGCAGGAGTTAAATGTGAAGTGGAGGGATTTTAAAGACGGAGGTGCCAGGAATGGAAAATAACTTATGGTAGCATTTTGTTTGAATTGGAGTAAGACATTATGAGAAAGAGCTTAAAGATTGGTCAGAGTTGCAATGAAAGCAAGAGGCAATGAGGGAAGTGGTCTTTAATGACCATATTGCCTTTCTGCATATGGTCTGTTTGTGAAATTACTTAATCTGGAAGTGTAACCAAATTTGTAATCTGTTTTTTGCCCTTGCAGAGATCAGTGAATTTTACTCACAAATTTGATCAATGTAATTGCCACAATTCTCACATAAATATAAAAAATAATCTGACATTGATTAAAGGTGACCCTACCCTCTCTCTACTTCATTGCCAGCATTTTTAATTCCATTCAAAAGCTTCTTGCCAAATTGTGAGCTATTTCTATTTATTGATGAGAAAAAAGGCAATCTTGCAATAGTAAGGAAGCAAATTCTACACACAATGAATACAGTGTTATAAAGTAAATAAAAGCCATGATTTTGTGTTAGTGTCTAATTATATTGTGATATTGATTGTAGATTTTGGGATCACAACCTTTGAAATCAATCTTTCACCTATCATATTTATTATTTATCTGTCAATCATCTATCATCTTTTTATCTAAAGATACTTGCCTCAAGGGAGTATAAAAGGCTGAAAGTTAAATTTCTCAAGCATTTTTTCATTTTTTAATACATATTATAAATAGTAATGATTCCAGGAGTATAAGTCACTTTCTAGTGCCATTAAATGATGAAATTCTTGCTTATTATACTGTCTGATTCTGAGTTAAAAGCACCAAGGTTACACAATGAATAATCCTGCCTTTCCTTATGGTTTCTAATATATTTTTAGTACTTATTAAATTCTTATATAAATTAATTATGGCTTGATTCTGGCAGGTCATGTTCAAAATGTTTACCCTCTATTGTTCAACTTCTACCACCTTAATACCAGGCAGTGTTCAGATTATTACTGCTCTTATTTTTTTTCAATATTTTCTCTATTTTTTTCCCAGTGAGAAGAAAAAAACCTCACAGAAACTGGGAACTAGGATGTTAAAACAAAGGAGTTGCAAATAAGAAAGGCTCCCCTTGGACTCTTTTGGGAACATCACTTCATAAGATATATGTTGCATCAGGCAACACGACACTATCAAAGAAACGGGCATCGTGGAGCTAGCTGTTATGGCCGGATGCTGCCAAGAAGACAAAACCTGGCCCTTTTATTGATTGGATAATTTTACAGAGTCAATTACTCCCGGCAGGAGAACAAAGAGAAAAAAGTTAGAAGGAAGCAAATGTCTGCCTAGGTTATCTGGCTTTGGGGGGAGATGAGCCTGCAGATCCAGATTAGTTTTACAGCCCATGTTTGAAGATTGAAATCAAGCTTCTGTCCCCCACTTCTGGTCCAGATCTTATTAACAAGGTATTCTGCTGATCAGTCTCTGGGACACAAAGTTCCATATCAATTGAAGGCACCACAGGTGTTCCTGGTTGTACCTGTGACATATAGCCACTGCTCCAGGGGATTAAGCAGCCTCCTCTTATTTAACTTGAGAGCAACATTTGCAGGGTTGGTGGTCTGCATTCTTTAAGTTTAGTTAACTGATTGAGCCAAAAGGATTTTTGTACTGGAAATGTTACAGGACAGGGAAAGGGGCAGCCCAAAATCCCCAAAACTGCCCACTCTAAATGGGTTCTGCCATGTGCTGCATCAACACCGAACATAATCTAGTGCATAAGTCCTTCAATGGAAAAGAACTTGAATACAATTCATGTGCAATCCAGAAAAGAGGACGAATGGGGAAGAAATTAGTTTCCAAATTCAGCACCCAAATTTACCCATCCCCTCATGGGTAAATGTCCAGCTACACAGGTTTGGCCCAAATCAGGGCCTCTGAGGCCCAAAAGAGTGCCCTAAGTCTAAAGCACCTTCTGGTGGGGACCCATAGAAAAGGCTCAGAAACAGCCAGACAAGTGTGGAAGTGAGTCCCAGGGCAAGTTAGGGTTAATTAGGCAGTTTCAGGGACAGCACAGGCAGGGACTTCCAGATAGTCAGAGAGGCTTCTGAAGTAAGGGCAGAAAATTTCAGGAGGGCTAATGAGGGCATAAAATTTGAGGCTAATTGTGACAGTAAATTTTAGGACATTGGACAGGAGAGTAAATAGAAACTCTAAGATAAGAGCTGGGAGAATAGGCACATCTGCCCGGAGGAGTATAGCCACTAGGAGAAAGAGCCAATCACAAAATAGGATGATGAGATTTTAGAATAAAGAAAAAGGGTTTAAATACCCCTTAGACACTGTCCCATAATGGCATCCTTTGCCCCTCCTTGGCAACACTGCCTTGGAGTCTTTGCTTTTTTCCTTGTTCCTCTAAATAAACTTTTTCTTACTTTCTTGAAGAGTTGGCTTCTCTGCTTACCTAAAAACTCTGCGAATTCCTTTTTATGGCTTCGTGGGTACACCTGTGGTGGTTCAGGGGCTAAATTAACAGCACACACCTGCTCCAAAGGAAAAGAGCAGAATCAAAATCACCATCAATGCTGCCATTGTTAACCTCCCTGCAGGTATCTCACCCACGTGTTTCAAGTCCAGGCCCAAGAAAGCCAGTGCAGCTTCTTCACAGTCTCTCTGGTCCGTGTGCCTCCTTTCCTTCCTGCCCCAGTCTCCTCTCCAGCTTCTCCTCCTCCCTGTTCAGCTCCACCCTCCCTTGGGTGGGGCAGGGAACCTGGAACCTCTTCTTTGCCTGAGCCCCACCCAGTTACAGAAAGGCTAGACTGGGTACCAGAAAAACGGTTAAGCAGCCCTTTAAGCCTGGCAGACACACAGATATGGGGCGGAGAAATGTCACCTGGACATTTCTTGGAAATTAAACTGTAAACTAAAATATCCGGCTGCATGTCTTGTAAATTAGTATAAAGATAATGGAGTTTGTGAAGCAAACTCAGAGAATGAAGCAACCAGAGGAGATCAGACACTAAGCAGCATGCATTTTATTTTATTTATTTATTTTTTTGCATTGAAGAACTGGGGTGTAGGCCAGAAGTGTGAGGATTCATGAGCGTAGAGAGCAGACAGGTGGACCTATGGAAACACACTGCCAAGGGGCCAGTGGGTGAGACAGGAGAGGTCTGCCTCACCATATGTGGGTCACTCCCTGGTCAGGAATCAATTCAGGCCGTATTGGTGACAGCGCTGAGTGAGACTCCACCCCTAGGCCACCAGGGAGGCCCTGTATTTCTTTCTCGCAAAGAAAAAGCCATTTGGGTGTTGTTTCACTTTTACTACCATGTTCTAATATTTAAATAGTAAATAAATTTACAGCAAGTATTAAAAAATTAAAATACGTTGAATAATTTACCATTTTTTTATATTTAAAGTATTTCCTGACTCAGTTTCTTAAAGGATTGTGGATTTTATCTCTCCAAAAATTCCTGCAGAAGAAGAGGGCATAGTGACAGTGATTTGCCAGAAAAGCTGCAGCCTTCATACTGCTGGTGTTACAGGGCAAGCCTGATATAAAATGGGGTGCCAGACTGTGGGTCCTCACCCATGCGCTTAAAAGGGACTTATAATAAGCCTCAACTGCAGGCACACACAATAAAATTAATAAAGGGTTTATTTACAAATGAAGGGGAAGTAAAAAGAACAACTCAAAGGGAAAAAAGAAAGAGAGTAAGTTAGTGAATATGTCCCGCTCAGTTCCACTGAGCGGAATTCCAATGGCGCACTAAAAGCCAGGGGGCAGCCAAGAGAGGCCCCAAAGACGACATGTCTGGTTATATACCAAACCTGGCTGCTTAACTCCACCCTCAGTCCCAGCAATCCTCCCTTCCATGATGATTTCATTATGGGATTTGTACTCCTTGGTGTCTTGGAGCGCTTTGGTCTAAGATGGGGTGAGGACTGTACAAACCTCTCTGTGGAGTTTGTTCAGCACATCCTTTCCCCTCAACACTGGGAAGCTCAGAAGCCACCGACGACTCCAGAAGTGGCAAGATACACACTACAAAAAAGCCCAGTTAGGCACTGACCTGAAGGCCAATCCTTTTGGAGGTGCTTCCCAGACAAAGGGAGTTATGCGGGACAGATAAAGCGGAAGTTGAAGCCAAACAGCCAAATTCTGCCATCCAGAGCTTTTTCGGGAAAAAAAAAAAAAAAGAATTTGTGTGGGGAACAAAAGAACATTAAGTAGTAAAGGAAAATAGTGAAACTGAAATTGAAAAAGATGTACCAGTGATATATTAGCACATACAGAAACGATTCCATCGTATCAACTCAAAACTAAAAGCTTATTTTATTTTCAATTAAGTTGTCCAGAACTCTAGCACTCACTGAGATAGATGAAGCATCGTCCTCCCCCCTTCCTCTCCCTTTCCCCCTTAAGTGGAATGTCACCAGGGTTGAATGTTTAACTCTGTGTTGGTTCTTGCTTTAAGATATATGGTCTTTAAAATATTCTGGAAGCATCCACCTAAACTTGCTTTTTAAAGCTTTTGATCACAGTGAGTTTAAAACTCTTATTAGATCAACATGGCGGTGAAGGGACGCTAGTATCAACTCTCCCAAAAGAAAAGCTGCCTATAAAGAGACATCAGCCAAACCCAGAGAAGATTCAGAAACGCTACGTAAATCTAACACCCTCACGGGTGAGAAGAACTTGGAAAGAAGCTAAAAAGACCGATCAAGGAGAAGAAAGAACCACCAGATCCCCTCTCCCCTCCCCTCAACACAAAACCGGACAGGAGACCAAGACGAGAGGCACCTGAGGAAACCCAGAAAAAAAAAAAAAAGG
>PVIJ01021711.1:0-17884 GCA_004024925.1 Scalopus aquaticus | reverse complement strand
TCATTGCGGCACTATTCACAATAGCAAAGGTATGGAAGCAACCCAGATGTCCAAAAATAGATGATTGGATCAAGAAGATGTGGTACATATACACAATGGAATACTATTCATCATGGAAAGAAGATAAACACATGCAATTTGCAGCGACATGGATGGAATTAGAGGGGATCATACTCAGTGAAATAAGCCAGAAAGAAAAGAAAAATATCGAATGGTTTCACTTATAACAGGACTATAGGGAGGCCGGGTGGGAGAGAGACACTCAGCGGGGGCAGGGGTGGGGGAGGATAAGGGCACAGAATGGAAGAGAGGAGAATACAGGGGACCATGGAGATGGATCACGGGTGAATTGGTGGTGGGTTGCCCAAGGGGAATACAAAATGTAAAAGACATAAATAACAATAAAAAAAAAGAATTTGACTGTCATAGTCATGTTGAGCACAACACATTGATAGGAGATTACTAATTTTATTTCAATAACATGACTTTTGTAAAAATTTGTTGACCAGTGTAATGAGCCAAGCATTTGCTTGTGCAGATGTTGGGGAGACTATAGTGGTGTACGTGCTAGATACGGCGTCATCTCTTCTTTTCCTCTCCTCTGATACTCTTTGCTTCAGACTTCTTGAATGTTAAAAAAAAAAATTCACCAAATCATAACTTTTTATATTCTTTCAGTTCTTATTTCAGAATGGCAGGGCATTGTGCTTTCTTGAAAATGTCCTCCTTCTTTTGGGCTTGGAAGATGGAGTTGAAGACTCCATTCAGAGGAGTAAGCTTGTGTGGATAGTAGTGTTTCTTGATTTCTGGAAATCAAATGATTCTGTTTATTACAGAGAATCTTTTCTGTCAGTTTAAAGGAATTGGGTCTTTGTAACATTACCAGAGATGGTGAGAAAATAGTGGATGTCAAAGCATAATTTTAGATTTAAAGGAAAGTTATCCATCACAGTTGTGTGTCTGAATGGGACTGCTTTAGAATCAAGTGAGTGTGAAGTTTTAAGAGGAAATTTACCCGGTGGCTTAGTGAGTAACATGCTGACTTATAAAAGGAATCACTGGAATTACCAGCCCAGTTCCTAACATAAGATCCACATGTGTTGAGCTTAATTTGTGTGCTCTCTGGGCTTTGGAAGAACCCAAGGGTATTTGCACTAACTCACAATCGATGTTGTCAGCACAGGCCTGTTGCCTTCTCCTCCCACTGTGACCCTCATGTATGTGTGTTTTGTCAGAGTCATAGAAGCTGTTCTCAGGCTGGGAATGCTTCTTTGGTAAAGCTCTGGGATAAAGTAGTACCCCAGTTCTCCTTTGCATTCCAGAAGCAAACATCAGCTTATGCTGTGACATCCTTTTAGAAAAGAACAACCAATCATTTATTAAAATGACTTCACACCACAGGTGAATGTTCCCTTGGAAACTTGCTTGTGCTTTCACTGGTGGTGGTTTAATTGAGTTTCAGAATACTTTTCCTGAGCTTTCTTGGCAAGATTTTGAACATGAGGGAACCGCGTTAAATGGGAGATGGATTTATAGTTACAGTAACTTTTTGTAACTGTCTTTCATACTACAAAGTAACATGTAACAAAGTTCCTTACACTGGAAACATGACTGGGTTTTCTGTACCCAGCACTTCTTCCTGAAGCAAAATCTTACCTAATGTTCTGGCAGTTACTTTCAGATACTGGGAGAACAGTTTCATAGCTGATTGATTAGAAATAGCACCTGAAGTAGCAGCAGTGCCCGCAAGGACAAGGGGTACTGTGGGAGCTTGGGGTGACCAAGCATTTCCACCATGTCTCTAGAGACTGCCACTTGTCCAGCAGCCTCTGTGTCTGAGTTTTACCTGAACCATTGCATTAGTTGCAGTCCTTTTGTCGGTGTGATTCTTTGCCTTTTCCTTATTTCTTTTTATCCTCTGCTCTTAAAATTACCTATAGTGGGCCTCCCTGGTGGCACGGGGGTTAAAGTCTCAGTGCTATCAAGCTACCGCCAGCCTCTCAGATCACCATAACCCACATGGCACAGCAGACCTCTCCTGTCTCACCCACTGCTCCCCTTAGCAGTGTATTTAAGATTTGCCTATTCTGCTCCCCACTCTGTCTCTGGTGAATCCTCTCACGCCCCCGACACACACACACCTCTGGCCTACACCACAGTTCTTGTATGCATAAATAAGTAAAAATAATTTTAAAAAAAAGATTACCTATAGACTTTATTTTTTTTTTAATTCTATAATCAAAAGTTTTACACTGGAAGGCAGAAAAACCCCTAGAAAGTGCAATGAGGACACTACAGTGACCTTAGCTTGCTGTTGTTTCTTACTCAGTTTGGAACATTTTAGAGAATTTTTCTACTTTGAAACCATGATGGCCTCCTGCTGTTTGTAGCAGATGGTGAGTACTCTTAGTGTCTGTGATGGAAAACCTGAAACAGCAGTGACTACTTTTTATTCCTTTCACATGACAGTTGTAAGATGACCAGTCCAGGGGTGGTAGGGTAGGCCCCTGTCCTTATGCTTCCAGGTCCTATCACATGGCTCCTTTCCTCAGGCTTGGCTGTCAGACTGTGCCCCAGTCAGACAGAAGGAGGAAGAGGGGAAGAAGAGTCTACCATCTTCCCTATAGGGCAGCTTCCTGCAACACCATCCAACATTCTCATAAATCTCCTCAACTGGAGCTTGTCACACAGCCACACCTACAGAGGAGGCTGCCAATGTGGCTTTTAGCTGATGTGTTGTCACTCAGGAGGAGAGCAGCAGAGTAAGTTAGAACGGACAGCTAGTACCCTCTGCCAGGGTGAGTCCCTTTGGGACCGTTCTGCCTCTGAGATGATGGGGGCAGGCTGGTTTGTCCTTTGAGTGAAGCCCCAGGGAGGGCAGAGTTGGTGCGTGAGTTATTTTTGCGCTCCTGTATTCAGTGAGGGGACAATTATAATAGCACATAATACAGTCTAAGCAGTCTTACGTTTGGGCTAACAGAAATACCTCACAACTGCTTTAGTCTTGTGTCTCCTTTAATTTTATGGAATTCATTCATTCAGCAAATATTTGTGGGGCAGGCCCTCATAAGTCCTGGGGAAATAGCAGCGAACAGACAAATAAGTAGAAATCCCCTGCCTGTGTGGGGCTGATTTTTGATAAGGAGACAGACAATAAATGTGTGTGTGTGCGCGCGCATATGCACGCTAGTATTTGCACTACATGTGCTAGAGAAGAATAATGTCCGAACTGGGTAGAGTATGGAGAGAGGGTCACCTGGATGGTGGGCATGAAAGATTCCTTTAGCAGTCGTGGCTCCCCCATATCTCTTTTGCATTCTCTTGTCCTAATTGAGTTAAAGTGGCCACAAAACCAGGCTACGTTTTTTTATTCTCACTGTGGTTAGGTGTAGCCATGAGTAGTATATATTTAAAATCCCCTTAAAAATTCTGAGTCTTGCTTCTAAAATGACTGCCCAGCCCCTCTCCCCCTTCCAGTAGGCTGTTGGTGTCAAGAGCCTCGGGTGTCAGTGCAAACCCACAAGCAGAGGTGGTATACAGTGCTGGGCTGCAGCGTCACAGCCGGTACTGTTGCAGCTCCGTGTTTTGGCTTATAGCCCTAACCAGTGTAGTCTTTCCAAGGGGCACTTGGAAAGCTCTGGAGGAGGTGTAGAGTCAGCCTTGTGAGTGTCCAGGGAAGAAGAAAGAATGACAAATGCAAAGGCCCTGGGGTGGGAACAAGCTTCGTGTCCAGATGTAGCACAGTGCCATTTGAGATTGAGCCAAGCAAGCAGATGCAGTGAGAGGGACAGGTTTGCAGAACAGGGGGGCTTTATGGAGGGGCTGGTGAGGGGCCATTGGAAAGACTTAGACTCTGGGCAGAAGCGGGATATGGTTCGATTTTCATCTTAATAGGATTGCTTTGGCAGCTGTATCAAAATAGCAAACGGAGGCCCTTTGGGAGGCTTGGTAGTAGTGGAAATGAGAGATGATGATGGGGTAGATTAGTGGTGGTGATGGAGGGAAGTGGTGAGAAGTGGTCAGTTATGTGTGTGCCTTCACATTGAGAGGAATGTGGGGACACAGTCTAACTGCCCTTCCAACTTGAAGAGTCCCTCTGCATCAGCCCCAATGGTTGACATCGAGCCCAGTATTTTATTCTATATTCTTTTTAAAGGGGGACACTGATGGAGACCATTTCTTCTCTTTATGAGTGGCTCTCAGGCTGACCCTGTGTCTGGAACCTGCCCTCAGAGTGCAAGGCACAAAACACTAAGCTCTGTGTCATCTGAGTGCTTCTGCTGTTACCTTCTCACGGCCCTTGCTCTCTGCCAGGAGATGCATCCTGGTCTTTCTGTGATCAGTTACCCCTCATTTCCTTTGGATCTTAAGGTTAGGGATCCCGAGAACAGAGAGCAGGAGTGGAAGAGGGAAGGCTGTCTTAGCTTAGACACACACAAGCTCACCCACCACCTCCATGTAAAACATTAGTCCTATTTTGAAGTGGTTGGGCACTGGTTGAGTTCTAAAGTCTTTAATTAGTATTTAAGTAGATTTATTGATGAAATTGAAGTCAGCAAATAGTACCAGCTTATATTCCTCCATACCATCAGCCATTCTGGATTTATTATCCTTAGAGTTTTGCCAGTCTGATAAGTAAAAACTTCCATGATTTTTTCTTTTCATATGTTTATTAACTACATCTATTCTTTATGAGTTCTCTATTAATATCCTTTGTTGCTTTTTCTGTTAGGAACAAGTTTTACTTGGTTTGAAATACCCTATCACCATTTTTTCTAAATCCTTTTCTAAAGTTAATTTGAAGTAATTGTAGATTCATAGGAAGTTGCAGATAGTGGCGAGAACTTTGCATCCTCACCCAGTCTCCCCCAGTGTTACATCTTAATTGACCACAGCAGATGAAAGCAGGATATTGACATTGATACTATGTGTGTGTGTTTCCATGATGGGATACCGTATATGTGGATTCACGTCACCGCCACCACAGTCACACACAGAACTGCTCCATCACCATGGCCATCTCCTTCACACAGCCCCTTAACATCATGCCTCCCTCCCCCTCCGCCAGTCCTCATCCCTGCCAGCCACTAGTTTGTTCTCAAGTTGCTAAAATTTTGTTATTTGGGGAATTTATAAGTGCAGTCATACAGTGTGAGTTTTTGAAATTGATATTTGACATTCATTATAATAACCTTGAGATCCATTCAAGTTGTCATGTTTTACAATAGTGTGTATCTTTTTTTTCTGAGTAGTATTCCATGGTATGGAATAACATGGTTTGTTTATTTAAGTCTATAGGTTAAATACAAGGTATATAAGGTATGTCTACGGAAACATAACTTACATATGAAGAATTCATTTCTTTTATCTTCTACGATAGGTCAGAAATTAATGAGTAATTTATAGAGAAAGTGGAGTTATATTTCAGATACTAAAAGATCAGAGATTACTTTCTTTAACCTTTCAAACTGAATTAATTTTCCTCGTATGATTCATAAGGGGAAACACCAGCCTTACTAAAACTTACAACCAAAGTCAGGGGAACTTGAAAAATCCTCTAACCAAATCCTATTTGATGTTGAGATAATGTGAGTCCTGGGAGTTAAAGAACTTTGCCTGAGGCAACAAAGCTAATGAGCGCCCTAACCAAGGCTAGAATGTAAAGAACTGGAATAGCCCCCTCCTCTAAGGCCTGTTGGGTCCGGATCCCAGCTCTGGAGGCTTGGCACTCAGTTTCCTCTGGGGAGATTCTCGCCTGAGGACACAGAAGCAGGAAGCTGAGGTATTTGCTATTCTTGGATCATGTACTGGTGAGAAACCTAAGTGTTGCTGCTCATGATCTTGGCCTTTCTCCTTTATTTCATTAGTCTTGAGTAGTATTATATACTCAGAGACCTCTAGAAATCTATACCGTTAGGGGGGAAACCAAGTGTTAGTGTTTTACTATAGATCTCAGTAGGAAATTTTACTATAAAACTTTACCTCCGGAGGGTTTGTAAGCTGGTGACATAATGGCCCAGGATGGAAGTGTGATATATAGCAGGATTAATAATGGCATATTTTGCATGATAACAAAGCCAGAAACCCTAAAGGAAAAGAATAATGGATTTGACTGAGTAGACATTTTTAACTTTTGTATGGCAAAAGTCAGCATAAAGAAAGCTAAAAGGCAAATGACAAATGGGGAAGAAAATTGCAACACATGACACTGTTTTTTCTGCTTTGAGATAGTGTGTAAACCAGCTGCAGCTTTTGTAAAAGAGCACTTACGGATGAATAAATGGAGAGTGAGTGAAAGAAGAAATAAGATCATGGGTATGCAAATTCAAGCAATAATGAGCTAACTTTTTGTCAGTCCAATTGGCAGAGATTATAAAGAATAATTCCCTGGGTAGGAAATAGGTACTGTTGTACATAAGTGGCGAGAGTATAAAGTGATTCCGTTTCTCATTTTCTGTGAAAACATTGGGTATATCCTTTGACAGTAATTCACCTCCAAGGACTTTATCCTAAATCATTGATTGTAAGAATTCCAGCCTCTAGTTCCAGCGGACTAGTTATCCAAAGACTTCCGCTGAAAATAATTTAAATGCTAGATAAGATGTTAAAAATAACTATGAAAGCATCACAGTTGACTCAACTATAAAAAGTCACTAGAACAAGCCCTAAGAGAACGTTGAGCGCTGGAGACGCAGAGCCACAGCAGCACGTTTTCCTGGAGACATTTGGTGACCCACAGCCGAGCCTGAGCTGTGATTTTTGACAGACTTTTTAGAGTCTTGAAAGGAGATAGTTAAGATTGCCAGAGTTGGGGAGTCTGATAGATGACTCTTCTGTAAGAACTGGGACTTCCGAGAGTAGGGATGAAACAACAGTAAACCCACAGAAAGGAGATAGTAGAAGCATTGCCTGGCTGCTGAGCCAGGTCAGGCAAGGGGGAGACGCAAAAGAAACCCCATGTGTGAGCCGGTTCCCTTGGGGTCTAGTCACACAAATTCATAAGAGCAGTCCAAGAAGCCCCAGTGCGGTTACAAATAGCCAATGTGTCCAAGAATTGACAAGGATGTAGACAACAGGAATTTTCACACATGCTAGTGCTTGGAGGATACACAGATCGGTATACCAAATTTAAGAAATAGATTTGTATTATTTATTAAAATTTAAGATATGTGTTTTGTATTGGCTTAATAGTCCCACTCCTGGCACATATAAAGGCACACATGTAGGCATTCCAAGCAGCATAGGAGACAGTCATAATTGGAAACTATCAAAATGTTCCTCAACAGTAAAATGAGTAAATAAATAGTTTTTCATTTGTGAGTACTGAAGTAAAAATGAGTAAAGGACAGCTCCCCACAACAAACACTGTGACGCTGAACCAAAGAAGGCAGACATGAATGCACACCACACCTTTGCTTTACACAAAAGCATACACACCTTGTGATTATGTTAAAATCCAGCCACATTGTTGGGGGATACACACATGGGATAAAACTGCAGGGAAAGTTAAGAAATATTATTGCCGGCATCAGGATAGTAGTAGTTGCAGAAGTTAGGGTGTTTTATGATGGCACTTCTGGGGTGCAAGCCGTGGTTTACTCTTGACCTTCGTAGTTGTGTTTTATTGGTTCAGTTGCACTTTTACCTTTCATGCACTTCTCTGATGTCATAATTTACAATAATAAGAATTTGAAAGGGAAATATAATTCAAGACTATGCAAAGATTATTTGTGAGTCTTTAGGAAGTTCAAGTGAAGGTGCCAGATGAATTTGTGTTGAGCATTCACTTTGAAGGATTTCTTGTCAATGAGAATGCAGTTGTGACTTACCATGAAATATACAGGTCAAGATATTGGAAGGAGCCCTCATCTTCTGATATTGGAAAACATCTCTGCCTCGATCAACAGGAATCCTTTAAAAGTTTTTATCCAAGAAAATGAATAAGTATATAAAACTGCAAAACGTTTTTAATTAGTGATTTCTGCTTGTAAGTTCAAGGTTTAGAAATTAATCCCAGCTGTTGTTTGTGAGCCTTTCTCATCTCAGTGTGAAGATCCTACAATAATGGTTTGTGCCCTGTGGTGTCTGTCTTAGTTAGCTCATGCTACTATAACAAAATACCACAGACTTGTAGCTTAAACAATAGGTGTTTTTAACTCACAGTTCTGAAAGCCTTAGGTCAGGATGCTGAACCATTTGGTTCTTGGTGTTCTTGGTGAGGGCTCTCTTTCTAGCTTAAAGTTGTTTTACTCAATGGCCTTTGTGCATTTGGGAAGAAAGAGTTCTAGACATTTATAAGGACATTTATAACCCCACTACAGGGCTCTACTCTCATGACCTCATCTAACCCAGTTATCTCCCAAAGGCCCCGCCTTCTCATACCATCACATCCAAGGTGAGGCCTTCAACACTAGGGTTCGGGGTGGCACAGGCATGCATCCAAGTCAGCTTCCTGGCTTTTCTCACTCTTCCACACCTTCCTTCCTGAAGGTAGCTGACCAACCTCTTTTCCCTCAGCTCGCTCCAGTCCTTCGTGTTTCCGTATAAGACAGAATTTTACTGTTTGCTTAGCTCTATTGCCAGGTCTGTGTCATAACTTTCATATATTGAGGTAAGAGTGTCCTTATAATTAAAGGGGGATTTTCCTCCTCCATTTCCAGGAGTTTTGAACCCAGAATATTTAATTGCATTAAAATTCATATTTTAAAAGAAATTCCAGCCCCATGAATTTTGAGGAAAGCAGAAATGAGAGAAAGTAGGAACCAGGGCTCGTGTTCGCCCAGGGAATCGGGTGTAGGGTGTATAGCCTGCTTGTGTAGAAATAGGTCCCACCACTGCCTTCCACCCTCAGGGGCCCCAGACAGTAGTTCTGCTTTTTGGCTTTCTCCTCTGCCATTTCAAGTCAGGCGCAATGTCAGCAACACTCAGTACAGAACCCTCTAGTCAGTCACTGAGCTTTATTCTTTGAAACACAAGTTTTATACACAATTTGGCATATACTCTGTGGATGACCCTCTAATTGTAAAGTTCCTCAAGACCAAACTAATGGTGGGACAGAAAGCTTTGGTGTTGTGGACACAGTACCTGGAATAAGCAGTTCTGGTTGGAACTTGTTTTAGTGAGGCTTTGATCTCATCCCTTAAGCAATGTTTTATATAAAAGGAACTCACTTTGTGTTTATTGCAGTGGGTATTTTGCATCATACTGGCACATTTTCGCAAATTCCCCAGAATCTATTTCTGAGTTTATAGTCCCAAAGGGACAAGCCTGGCTGCCTCACCATACCTGGGTGAAGTGATGACTTCTGAAGTGCCCCAGCCCCGGCACCCTCTCCCGGCACCCTCTCCTCCCAAAGGAGTGTGGAGTGCTGGTGTCTAATCCAGCCTCTGTCAACTTGCCAGTCGTCGTTTGCCTTTTCTTTCATCTCTCTCCTTTTTATTCTTGCTTACCTAAGTCTCACATTTCAGGTTTTTTACCCTTTAACTTCTCCTATAGGATACTTTTTCCATCCAGTTTTCGTAGTGCATGCGCTTTCCATCCCATTGCTGGTGTTGTTACAGGGCAGCCCCGATATAAATGGGGTGCCTGTCTGTGGGTTCTCACCCGTGCACTTAAAAGGGACTTATAAGACTCAACTGCAGACACACACAATAAATTAATAAAAGGTTTGTTTACGAAAAGGGAAGGGAAAAAGATAAAGAATAAATTGGTGAGTGCGTCCTGCCGGTTCCGCTGAGCTGGAATCCCAATGGCGCACTGAAAAACCTGGCGATCAACAGCCAAGAGCAATAGAGCGCCCAAAGCTCACATGTCTGGTCTAATATATCAAAACACCGTTGCTTAACTCCACCCTCAGTCCTCAGCATCCCTCCTTCAGTGATGATGGCATTATGGGATTCATAGTCCTAGGTGTCTTGGATCTCTGCTTGAAGTGGGGGTGGGGTGCTGGGACACTCCCCTTTCCTGAGGACCACCCTCTTAACAGTGCCTTAACGGCAGCTGGAGAACAGCGGGAGTCTGCTCTAGCCAGAGGAGGGCTGGCATGGTCAGCACTACCTGGAGTTGTCTTAGGTGGGGAGCAGAGAGGGTGGTAATAGGTGGGCAGCGAAGTAGAAGACAGGAGTCCTAGTTATCCTTCTCTGCTGCTGACTTCCCTTCTCAGTGAGGGAAGGTTCATCCACCTGTGTCTCGGGTGTGCCGTCTCCAGAACCAGAGCCCGAGCCCGCAAGCGTGTGGAGCACGCAGCACTAGGTGAAGGAAAGGCACATGCTGTTGCTGGGGTGATACTGTTTTAGCCCACACTCCGGCACTGGCTTGGTTCACAAGAAATGAAGTGTCTGTATTTTAGCACTAGAATTTTTTCTTAACCCTTTTTACTTACTCCCTTTGATGGAACTTTTTTCAAAATAGATCCCACACTCCCCCGACCTTCATATGTCGAATATTTTCTTTTCCCTTTTTAAAGCTTTAAAGCTTTTCCCTTTAACAGCTTTGTTGAGCTCTGATTGCCACAGTAAACTGCACACATCTAGAGAATGGGACTTGCTAAGTATTGGCATGTGCATCCATGTGAGACCTCATCACAGTCAAGGGAACGTTCGCATGGAATAGCAGCATGTGTGTTTTATGATCTCTTTTGGTTATAAATATGAATATGTCTTTACTGTGTTTTATTTTTTCAAATGGCCACATGAGCGATTGAGGGGAGTTACAATATTGTCGCCCTTTCTTTAAAAGAGTCATCATTAGTAAAACTCCCAGACAAGGTATATAAATCAGTCACGTGAAGTACCCACTCTTAGAAGTGTGGTGGTGTTCTAGAATACTCAGCAGCCACCCCACTTGGCTGCGCACGCCTCCTTTAAGGTACAGCCATGGAGCCTCCATCCTGGATAATCTGGTTTGGGGAAGAGGAGTGGAGCAACCATCTCTGGAGAGCTGCCTAGGGACTCCTGGTGCCTGGCTGGTGCTGAGAACCCCAGTAACCTTGAGGTCACCTCCAGTCTTGACAGGATTTGAAAGCCAGATTCCTCCTACTTAATTCACAAGCAGGATTTAGTGATTTCCCGTCCTCAGCATACCCCCCTGAGAACGCGCTGCTTGGTTGTGAAAAGCAGGTCTGCATTTCCTGGCACTGGTTAACGCTGCCCTGGAGCTGCTGCCAGGGAGCTTAGGCCAGTGCCCATTTTTGAGACACCAGCACAGTGCGCCTCCCAAACCCCAACAGTTACAACAGGGACTGGGAGTCGAGGCTCTGTTTTCAGGTTATTTCCCTCTCTGTGTTCTTGATCTTCCAGGAATTCTTAAGTCCTAACCTCTCAAGCCCATTCAAGCTGGCTCTGTCTTATTCCTCAGAGCTAGTATGGTATTTCATGCAAAATGAGTTGCAAGATGAAGAAAAAGCAGTGTACTAACTCCAGAAAAAGGATAGCTCTATCAAGTCTATTAAAATTAAACCTAAAAAAACAAACTAGTCACAGTGGTTGCCTGTGAAAAAGAGAACTGGTAGAAGGGAGGACTTATGGCTCCAGGATCCCTCCTCCCTCCACTTTTTCCCACTTTGAGTTCTGTGCAATGTGCACGCATGTGTTATCTATTCCAATACCTTAATTTAAAAATGCCATTATCAATTTATAGATAGTTTATAACCTAAAAAATTACTTAAAAAATTACTAAAAAAATCCAAATTATAGTGCCACCAAACTTGAAAAGGATGTCAGTAAATTATAGAATTCATGTTTTTAGCATATTATTTTTAATAATCATAACATTAGTAGCCTCCCCTATATTGAATGCTTACTGTGCCAACCACTGTGCATGAACCATAAAACACGTGAAAATTTGGCTCTTTAACACAGATTTAGTTTCATAAAATGTGCGAGGTGTTTTTGTTTTTGTTTTAAGGGAAAGACTACCAGCCTAGACTTTATACATATTTTTGTTCTTAGAGTTGTTTGGTTTTATTCATCTTTGAAAGTGGTTTGTATAAAAAGGCCGACAAATCTACGTCTAAAAGGAATAATTAATGACAAGTGTTGACTTTGGGTTCTTCTACCTTGTGCTTTAACCAAACCTTACATAATTAAAGCAGTCAGTGAATTAATGATCTGGGTTCCTGTCTCCCCACAGCCCTGTCTCCTACTGCTCTTGCCCTCCTGCACCCTGCTCAGGCACACAGGTCTTCCTGCTCTTCTGTGAATACTCTAAGCATGACCTGCACTCCAGGCCTTTATGCTTGCTGCTCTCTCGGCCTGGAATACTCTTCCACCTTCGTCTCATAAGGTTCTAACTTCAGTGTTAACCTTCTTAGTGAGGTCTTCCCTAACCACCTATATTAAAATCACTACCCAGCCCCCACTGCATGATACTTCTCACTGTCTCGTTTTCAAATGTTTTTGTTGAGAATTTGTTCTCTGTGTGGACACATATGCCTTTGTGTATGTATACACACATACACATATATAAAAATACATATACATTAACTCAGCTTAACTGAACACACCTCTCTAACAGGTACCCAGATCAGGAAACAAAATTACCAGTACCCTAAAATCCCTTCTTTGCTCAGTCACAACCTCCCACTCTCCAAAGGGAAGTAATCCTTACCTTTAACAGCGTGCACAGCTTTTGCCTGTTTTTGCAATGCGTGTGTGTGTGGCATCATATGACCTTTACAGTTTTGTACATGGCTGCTGCTTATGCTTTGTGAGATTTACCTGCACTGTACCAGGTAGTTGTTAATTGCCCACTCTCATTGCTGTATGGCGTTGTGTGCTAATTTAGTTAGACACTGGCCTGCTGTGGGCATTTGGGATTGTTACAGAGAGTCATTGTGAATATTCTGCACGTGCCTGTTAAAGAAATGTAAACATTTCTGCCCAGTGTATCTGAGAGTAGAGTTGCTGGTACAAGCGGGTATACATGTGTTCATTTTTAGTAGATTTTTCAAAGTGGTTATATGATTTCTACTCCACCAACAGAGATGAAGCTCATCGTTCCATCTCCACACCAGTGTCTTTTTTAACGTGGTCATTTTGGTGACTGTGTGAAGGTATTTTACTTTCTTTTTAATTGAAGTGTAATTTTAATGTACAAAATGCAGAAATCTTAAGTGTATGCAACTCAGTTTTTACTTATGTATACATATAACCACCATATTGAAGTCCATTTAAGTGGAGTACCAATGGCTTCTTTGCTCAACATAGTGACTGAGAGATTCTTCTGTGTTGCTAAATGTATTGGTAGTTCATTCTTTTTTATTTCTGTATAACTTCCATGAAATGAATATACCATAATTTACTCCTTCTCCTGTTAATGGATGTTTTGTTTATTTTGTAGTTTTGTGCTATTGTAAATAAAACTGCTGTAAACATTTTTCTACATATTTTTTAATAAACATTTGCACTCATTTCTCTTGAGAATATACTTAGAGTGGAATTGCTAGGTAACAGCAAAATGCTACTAAATAAGTACTTGGATGGATAAATAAGTTCAGCATCTTTTTACATCTGTTGACCAGTGGGGTGTCCTCTTGCATAAAATGTTTATGCAGATCTTTTGACCTATAGCTGTTGAGTTGTCCATTGTTTTCTTATTGACTTGTGAGACTTCATGACATGAGCCCTTTGCAGACTGGAAAACATCTTCTACACTGATTGCCTTTTACTTTCTAACAACACTATTCAGTTATAACTGACATGCCATAAAATTCACTTGTTTTAATTTTAAGAGTACCGTTCAATGGTTCTTAGTAAACTTACAAAGTTATATAACCATCACCATTTCAGAGCTGTTAAACATCACCTTGGATATTGCTGACTGGTGAGAATGGAGGTGGAATGATCTCAAAAGATCATTCTCTTGGCTTCTGGCAAGATGGAAAACAGGGACTAGATTTGTCCTTGCCTGAAACAACAACAACAAAAAAGACAAAAATGCGTGACACAACAGTGTTTACAACACTGAGCCTCAGGCATTAAAGGACATTCATTGCTGAGAGATGAAAACAAGCAAAGTGACTCACACAACTGCCCAGGTTTGCTCTCCTGAGAGAGTTCCACAGTTTGGTATTCAGTGGAAGAACCCAGATGGACCCCAGTATACTTGCTGAGTTGAGGAAGTAAAACTGAAGAGTATGGAGAGACCAGGGAGCTAGAATTTGCAGGAAGAATACCAGAAAAGGGATTGTATACATAGAGATCTGCAGAAACCCTCCTCCAGTATTCGGTACAGTACTATCATCCAAAGCCTTGATACTACCCAAGACTAAGCTAAAAGAAGTAGTGTGAATAGTGCCCAGAGCCACAGGGGGTGGAACTAATGCCCAATACACATTTACTTTGAGTCCCAAAAAGGATGAGAGCAGAAAAATATTTGAAAAATTATGACCACAATTTGAACAGTGCCACACAATGGCACAAAACAATTGAATTGCTTGAAACCACTGATAAAAAGAAAATAGTAAAACCAGTCAGGGGGGAAAAAGATATTATGAACAGAGGAAAAAGACAAGTATTCCTTGGCAAAAATCACACAAGTGAGAACACAGCAGAACATTTTTCAGGATTGGAAAGTACCCAAAAAAACCTGTCAACATAGAAAACTATCTAAAGCAAAACTGAAGGTGAACTATAAAAGGTTATTGTTTGGGGCATCTCTGGTGTCCTAAGGGTTAACAGTGCTATCAGCACTACGGCCTGAGTTCAATCCCCAGCCAAAGAAGTAACCCACATATGGCACAGCAGACCGCTTCTGTCTTGCCCGCACCTCCCCTCAGTGGTGTATTTCAGTAAATCCTCCTGTTCTGCTCCCCACTCTCTGGTAAATCCTCCCACACCTCAGGCCTACACCTCAGTTCTTCAACGCAAAAATAAAAAAAAAATAGATTTTTTTGTTTTACTTACAACAGCAGAACTAATTCATCACCAGCAGACCTACACCATTAGAAATGTTAATGGAAGTCCTCAGGCAGGAGAACTGAGAGCAAATAGAAATTTGGATCTATCCAAAGGGATGAAGAGAATCAAACAGTAATGGACATAGTTTCTATTTAAATGAAATTAATAAAAATGTAATGTGAAGTTTGTAAATATGTAAAAGGGCAATATATGATGCAGATAGCACAAAAATAGGAGAGAAATGAAAATATACTTTCATAAAAATCTTATACTTCCTTGGTATGATACCTGTTTGAAGGTATACTGCAGTGATAAATTTTAAAAGTATATTATAAATACTAAAGCAACCACTAAAATAAAAAAAAGAAAATGGCTAATGAGCCAATAAAGGAGATAGAATGGAACCATAAAAAACTGAGGGACTTCTAAATAAACCATGTGTATGGGTCAGAAGAATCCATATCATCAATATGTTTGCTGTTCTCCTAATTAATCAGCAGGCTCAACACAGTCCCTAGCAAAATCCCAACTGGCGTTTTTCTTGAAATTGACAATTTGATCCCGAAATATAAAGGAAACCCAAAGAACTTAGAATAGCCGCAACAATTTTGAAAATGATTAGCCAAGTTAGAGTACTAACACTGCCTGATTTCAAACTTAGAAAGTTTCAGTAATCAAGGCATTATGATGCTGACATTATGATAGGCAATTGGTTTCATGGGATGGAATAAAGAATCAAAAATTAAAATTTTATTTAAGTCCAAAAGTTAAAATCATCTGCTTTCTAAAAGCTATTGAGAATGAAAATTAAGTATTTCTAAGGACATGTCTGATAAAGCACCTGTATCCAGAATTTATAAAGAACTCTAAAACTTAATAAGTAAACCACCGTGAACAAAGAGGAGATCCAGATGGAAAATGAATACATGAAAAGATTCTCAGTCAGCATTATTTGTCTCAACCTAAATGTAAAGTGAGAAAAACCACAGTGAGAGACTCCTGCCCCATCTTAGAGTGGCTAAAATTTAAAAGACTGACTATATAAAAGATAGTGCAGACGTGGAAAACTAGGATGCCCGTGGCTCCTGGTAGGAATGTAAAATGGAAACTCTGCCAGGAGAGTGTATAACATTTTCTTGCAAGCTAAATGTACACTTTTCAGATGAGCTAGCCATTCTACTTCTAGGTATTTACTGAAGAGAAATGAAAACATATGTCACTACAAAGACTTGTGCACAAATGTTCATGGCAGCTATACTTGTAATGGCTGAAAACTGCTACATCAACAAGTGAATGAACAAACAACTCAGGCATGCCCATACCCTGGGTTACCCCTCAGGGTTACCGCTCAGCCATGTAAGGAACAAGCTATCGAAACGCACAACAGCATGAATGAATCTCAAAATTGTAATGCTGAGTGAAAAAAGCCAAACAAAAAATGGTTCAGACTATGTGATTTTATTCATATAAAAGTCTAGAAAATGTGAAGTAATAACATGTAACTGAAGCAGGTCAGTCACTGCCTAGGGACAGGAAGGGTGTGCGGAGAGAAGGGACATGTGTGAACCATCTGATTACTTAACCGAGGTGATGGTGCCTCAGGTGTATGCATGTGTCAAAAGTTACCAAATTGGGCACTTTGAATGTGTGTTGTTTCTTAAATATCTACCTCAGTAAAGTTCTTTTCAAAAAAAAAAAAAAATAGTGCTCTGAGTTACTAGGTCAGGTTTTAAATCGACTCTTCCTGGTGTCATATGATAGTAACTCATAGGAAGGATATTTGAATGTCACTGTCTTTTTCTATGTATTCAGTTCTATAAGACCTGGGATTTGACTTGATGATTGGGTAAAGAAGGAAAACTCTACTTTCTTCAAAGAGCTTCCAGAACAAAGTAGTTCTTCCTTAGTCTTGTCTGTCATTCCAAAGGGAGTTCTCTATCTGCCCTGCTCCATCAGCCTTTTCTCTGTAGATTGGGTTGCTCCTGATTTCGTGTCTGGCCCCTGAAAACATCTGTTTCATCGTTTTTTTATTTAAATAGAACATATAAGTGTAATTGGTTGAAGACTGATTTCTATAGTTCTTTCCTAGCTCACATCTGTTGGGTAAAACCTGCCAGCAAGTGTATTGTCTGCTGGATGTGTTTACCAAAGAAACTGCCTTCAGGTTCTTCTGGACCAACGTAATCATGACACTAACACAGAATGTATGTCCTTCAAGTGGAAAGTAGGAGTTGAAACTTTTGGAACCCATTAGAAAATGGGTGTAGGAGTGTAGGAGTTGAAACTTTGGGAACCCATTAGAAAATTTGAATTATGTAAAAGACATAAATAACAATAAAAATATATATATAAAAAAAAAAAAAAGAAAATTTGAATTATCTGAACTTTGGGGTTCTTTTGCTCTTTATGGACAATACAAACCATGTGTACATGGAAGGAAGAGATCATTTATTAGGAGAGATAGAAGGAAAGAGAGAGACAGTAGATTATAAAAGTGTCCCCATCTTGGTGCCGTTTACTTTAACAATTTTCTTCATGCTATTACTTTCTTACCATGCAAAACGCTGTCGTGCAGCCTCAACACTTAGTGTATTCTGCCTAAACAGAAGCATTTATTTTTTTTAATATATATTTTTATTGTTATTTATGTCTTTTACATTTTGTATCCCCCTTGGGTAGCCCACCACCAATTCACCCGTGATCCATCTCCCTGGTCCCTTGTGTTCTTTTCTATTCCATTTTGTGCCCTTTTCCTTCCCTCCCTCTGCCTTCCTCCTCCCCCCCCCCCCACACTGATTGTCTCTCTCCCACCCGGCCTCCCTATAGTCCTGTTATAAGTGAAACCGTTCGATATTTTTCTCTTTCTTTCTGGCTTATTTCACTGAGTATGATCCCCTCTAATTCCATCCATGTCGCTGCAAATTGCATGTGTTTATCTTCTTTCCATGCTGAATAGTATTCCATTGTGTATATGTACCACATCTTCT
>PVIJ01021710.1:0-17892 GCA_004024925.1 Scalopus aquaticus | reverse complement strand
ACTATTTCATTTTTGAATGTTTGGTAGAATTCATTTGTGAAACCATCTGGTCCTGGGCTTTTGTTTTTGGGGAGGTTTTTAATTACTGTTTCAATTTCACTGCTTGTGATTGGTCTGTTTAGGTGTTCTATATCTTCTTTGTCTAGCTTTGGGTGATTGTATAGTTTTAGGAATTTGTCCATATCTTCTAGAAGTAGAACTCTAAGACAAATCCAATCCGTTGCAATCCAAAAATTCTTCATAATGTTGGTCCACTAATGGTACAGAGTTTTGGATTTATTCTTTTTATAGTTTCCAGGTAAAATACAAAGAGTCTAAAATATTGCATTTATGACATAGTTATGTTAAAACATTATTCATTGCTTATCTGAAATTGAAATTTAACTGGGTATCCTACATTTTTTCCTTATTATTTTGCTATGTATGCCAAACCTAACTCTTTTTTTATTATCACTTGAGTTATTTTAATGGTTTTGGAGGGTAGAAGAAGCAAGATTGACTTGAATGATCATTCCATCATTTTGATCCAAGGTAGAAATTAAGTGGAAAACTGATAGCATCACACTCTACTTATCAGTCTACTTATTCCTCTGCAAAATACCCTCCCCAAGTCAGTGGAAAAATACAGTTAGAAAGTCCTCTTGACTAACACTAAATCAGTATCACATGTTTACAAAATGTAATTTTAAGTAGGCTAAGAATCTGAGGTAAGAAATTAATGTAGGTAAGAAACTTTGTATCTAATATTTAACCTGTATTTTGAACATTTTAACTCATTACATATATGTCATATAATACTCAGGTTTTTATTTTTAATCAGAGATTAAAATATTTATAACCTATATGAGAGACTTTATACATTTTTTAGCTCTGGGGGATAAAATTACTCACATAACATGTAAGGCTATTGCTTGATTTTCACAATATTAAACTTTTCATATAAGTTTTCAGGAATTCATTAAGCACAAAAATAGAACTGCCTACAAAAAATTGTAATGGGTAGGAAAAAATATTTAGATGTAACCATTAGGCCCTTAGGCTTGAAAAATAAATATCTAGGTATTTTATTAGTTTTCTAGTAAGTTTTACCAATTTTGTTACTCTACCATACATTTTTACTAGATAAAGCTTCTCAGTACAGTTAGTTCTCTCTTAGCACTTACGGGTGTTATGAGATTATTATATATTCTGCCTATGAGTATTTTGGATTTGCTTTTCTTTGTCCTGTAATTTTTAAAATGTGGGCTCCTCTACCCTACTGTTTTGGTACAATTTCTTGTGGTGAGTTGGTGGAAGGACATCACCCTGGCTTTAAGGCTTCTGGCAGAACATTATTCTAGTGGGGCTGTGGTTGCTACTGAGTTATTGCTGAAGAATCATGTCCAAGGTCTACCCCTAGTTTGGGTTTTGCCTCTGCATTAAATACCATTAGTGGGTTTAGTCCCTTCATTGTTCATATTTTAATAAAATGCAAACGCTTATGAAACAGGATTTCTGGAGGTGATGGGAAAAGATTTAGGTCCAATAAAGTCCAGGTTGCTTTGCATGGATTGGATTTATTTCTGTTCTACTCAATCTATAAAGAAGTAAAAGAAATTATATCTCTAAATATTTTTCATATCTGGTATAAACATTAATGATAAAAATTATCATTTACCATGTATAAGATTAAGTACACGTACCATGAATTTCATTCTTGATAAGAGTTGTAAATATAAACAGCATAATTTCTAAAACCTGATCTGTAAACTAGGTGCTTTCCATACATTATTCAATATTTTTACAAGAACTTTTTAGATGGGAGTTTGGAGATAAAAAAAATTGAGGCACTAACAGTTAAGTGGTTCAAAGGGGACTCCCTGGTGGCTCAAGGGGTTAAGTCTCAGCACTATGGAGCTATCCACAGACATTGCAGCACAAATTCGATCCCCAGCCAGGGAGGGAACTGACCCACACGGTGCAGCAGACCTCTCCTGCCTCACCTGCTGCTCCCCTCAGCAGTTTACTTCGGCTGATCTGCCTCTTCTGCCCCCCACTCTGTCTCTGGTGAATCCTCTTAACCCCTCCCACCACACCTCTGGCCTACACCCTAGCTCTTATATGCATCAGTAAATAAATCTTAAAAAAAAAAAAAGAAGTGGATCTAACAGTATATGGGTGGTGAATCATAGAATTGGGATTTACTTATTTTATATTTTTTATTTAGTTAACATTGGGTTACAACATTGCATATGATTGGGAGGCATAGGATCATCCCCTTCAGGTTTTGTTATCACACCACACCCACCCTCAAGACACCCATAGACCTCCACCATAGTCCATTGTGCTCCCTCCCCACTTTACTCCCCTCCCTCAGAATTGGAATTTAAACCCTTAAAGCCTTTTTTTATGCACTGCAGTTGAAAAATCTTTCACACTTAACAAAAAAGGAAAAACATTTGGTCACTGATCATTGGTTCACTGTGACAGAACCTCTGTGGAAATGAAAATGATAGTATTACCTTCATTTTAAAGATAAAGAAAAGTAGATACAAAAAGGCTAAATGGCTGGCCTGATGTCACATGTTAATGATAGGGTGTTAGAATGGTCAAGTTAATGGCCTGAAGTCCCCCCTTTCTGGTCATTAATTCAATACATTTTCTGCTATCTGCCCACCCTGTGACTGAGTGAAGTCTTGTTAAAAGAACATGGTTTTAAACTCTTCCACTCAGACCAAACCTTTAGAGGGCTATCATCCTTGAATTCTTAGTTCCCACGTAGTCATTGTTTATACCTATCCTAACTGTGGCTAGGAAAGCGGCAGTTGTTAAATATCCAAGAACCCGGAGAGACTTACTTAGTGCCAGCAAACGTTGCTCTTCAAAGATAGACAGAGTCTTCAACAGTTTTACATTCCAAACCACACTGCCCAATAAAAATGATCCTCCACAGCAAGTTCCAAAGTAAGCTTTAGGCCTGGATTCCAAGTCATGGGTTCTATGGGATGGTGTCATCCACAACCCACGGGAAATTTGGCAAGTTGTTTAGACAACCCGTCTCCAACAAGTAGCCTTTGATGACAAAGCTAGAAGAGCTTCTCTGGGCACCTGATCTTCTCCTGCTCACCTTTATAGGCCCTCCTTTTCTTACCACCCTCCTCCAAGTCAAAAGTTGCTGGCACAAATGCCTCTCCTTGTCTAGAAGATACAATCACTCAAATGATCACATAAATATGTTAATAATTTTTCTTGGCAAGTCAATGCTGTGTCACTTCAAGTTTCTACAGAATTTCTTCCAACAGCATCATAGCTATCCACTTACAATTAGAGTTCTTAAAATCCAAATGCAAGATGAGCCCAGATTCTAATTTCAAAACTCTAATGGCTCGCACTTGGGCTGTGTTCTGTCTTCTAACTCCAGCTGGCCCACGGTCATGCCCTTTCCTCTGGAACAAATACTTCTCCACATTCATTTCCACATTCCTCACACTTAGACTAGTGGAATTTATAGCTTGCTAACTCAGCCTTGCCCCAAAGAGCAAGCAAAAGGGAATTGGGTTCAGGGCCTACCTAGTAGGTGGGAAATAGGCCAAGTTCCAGTTTTATTTTTCCCCCCCACCCTTTCCCCCCTCCCCCCCACCCCCTTTGCCTTCTATTCCCATTTGAAGATTTGCTTCTTAGGGGTTGTTGCTTAACTTTTTCAGCACCAGCACTTGCATGGATAAAAAAAAGACCTAAAGAAAGTTTATGCAATCAGTTCTTTGCTTACTTTAGGCTACTCCCTAGACATTCAGTAGGAGATTTTTTTTTTTGTGGGAGGTGCTAATTCTTTGAAGCCACGGGGAGCTGTCAGGTAAATCGCTGCCTATACAATGACCTGTAGAATTGACTCCACTTCTACTGAACGGCAGTAAATGGTAGTGTAGATACCTGTAAGAATTTACATAAATTCTAAGAATTCCAGAAAGCAACTTAACAAAAACCTCACAAGTTAATATTCCCTCACCATTTCCTGTTTTACTGAAAGCAGACACATGAACTCATCTACTCATTCACCCCACAAGCATTCTTTGCACCTTTCTTTGGGCTCAGCATGAATTAAGTGCTGAGGATGCACCAAGTAGACACAAAATAAAAACCTTTGTCTTCAAAGGACCCAGAGTCTAAAGAATGAGTAAAGCCTCAAGTTCCATTTCCATTTCTGGTGGCTTGACCTATCCTGACCAACTACCACAGGCTAGAGAAGTACTGCCCCCTGGTCTCATGTAAGCCCTTAGCCCCTTTAGCAGTGTGGAGAAACAGAGACAAACCAGGTGTAAATATCCCTTCCATCCTAGTGTTCTTCCTTTCTGCACCTCTAGTCATTGCAATTTCTATGTCCATAAAATAGTAGGTAATATTTAATAACTGCTTTGCAGGTTTGCTGGAGTTATTAGGGATAAAGTGAGTAAGGTGCCTGGCACAGAACAATTGTTTGATAAATAAAGTAGCTATTTTTTAAAGAAATGGAATGAGATACAGTACTTGCTCGCAAGTAGTAGCTATTAATATGGTAGTTCTTTGTCTTCAATCCCAAACTCAAAGAGCTGATGTAACAGGTGAGGGTTACTGGCTGCCGAGGATTATTTCCCTTGGCTCTTTTCTCACATGCAAAATCTCTTGTGAAAGGCTTTCTGTTCTGTCCTCAGGAGCTCAGGGTGTGTCTACACCTTGGGTAGGCCAAGTCCTACCTGCTGAGGCTTCTTGTGGAGCCAAGGTCAAGCAGTTGGCAAAGTCAAGCCAGCCAGCTGCTGTGAAGTGATACTTCTGAAGGAAATCCTGGTCTGTCCTCAAGGGAGTTGCAAACTGCATCCTGGATTAACCCAGGCTGTTCATCAGTGCACCTCAGTTGCTCCACCACTCTGCAGGGCAGCTGGGCAAGAACTCCAGGACTGCCACTCCCCTCTGCTCAGAAAAGCCAGAAGGAGCAATAGGGATTCTTGGTTAGTACCTACACGCTTTCCCAGAAAAGGTATTAAGTGTGCCCTGACAAAGTTTACTCTTCTATCATCCTTTCTTGGGCAGTGAAATGGGTGAGAAAAGGGACCTCAACAGTTCATTCCCCTTAAGGATCCATGTAAACTGCTCCCTTCTGCCATCAAGCATCAAATCTGAGCAAGCCATGCACTGGCATCAAGTATTCTGTGTTCTTGGTAAAATGGGGACAATAATGTGGACCTCAGGGGGCTGCTATAAGAAATAAGCAAGACATACCTGAGAAAGTATTTACCAACTTGCCTGTCACATGGCAAATGCACAATGCACATGAGTTTCCCTTTTTCTTAATAATTTTATAAAGTGATATTGCAAAATGTGAGGAAAATAAGCCCATAAGTCTCTATCAGAACTCTCATATTGTAGGTGAAAAAAACCTAGATAAGAAGAAAAAATAGAAAAAACTAGATTAGAAGAAAAAAAAGGCATTCATGGCTCATGGAACTAACAGGCATGACTAAATCTAAAGTTTCCAAGGCTCTGCCTCTCTTTCTCTATCATTTAACTGGTTTTCCATAGCTCTAATTCTTTTTTGCTGTTGGCTTCATTCTCTCCTGCCACAGACATGATCTCTTCATGTGGGAAGGAAGAAGTTGGCCAGGAAATCATAATCCATAAGGGAGTGACATACACTTTCTCACTGTGTGCACGCAATAAATCTCGAGACAGGACCTTGGCCCACCCCTTACATCAGGAGTCAACAAATTGTGACCCACAGGTCAAGTTCAGCCTGTCACATGCTTTCAGAAAACATATAAGCTGTTGTATGGAGAGAGAGAGAGAGAGAGAGAGAGTGTGGTTTTTAAATGGTTGGGGGGAGAAAGGATGATATTTTGTAAATATTATATGAAAGTTATAAGAAACTCAACTTTAATGTCCATAAATTTCAATTTCATTGGACTCACTCACCCCTCATTTATGTATGATCTAAGTCTATTTTCCTCTGCAACAGTGGGGACAGAGATGGAATAGCCCACAAATTCTAAAATATTGCTATCTGTTCTTCACAGAAAAATTTTGCTGACCGTGCTCTAGACCAGTCAAAGTTAACAAGAAGATAACTCATCTGCTCAGATCTCAGTCATTTGCCCACTGGAAGACAGGTAGGGTAAGAA
The DNA here is from genome assembly GCA_004024925.1 of Scalopus aquaticus. Taxonomy (NCBI): domain Eukaryota; kingdom Metazoa; phylum Chordata; class Mammalia; order Eulipotyphla; family Talpidae; genus Scalopus; species Scalopus aquaticus. The sequence goes on along the minus strand of PVIJ01021710.1, from coordinate 11,764 downwards.
AATTAATAATACTTCACACTGGATGAGCACTTATACTGTTAGGCACAGGCACGTCATTTGTATTAATTTATTTAAATTTGCAAGAACTTTTATAATCCTTACTTGATAGACAAAGAAACTAAAGTAGAGAAAGGTTAATGAATCGGTCCAAAGTCACACAGCTAATGAGCGGTTGAGTTGCGATTTTAACCAGGACACCTGGTTCCAGAGTTCACACCTTTAACCACTGCAGGGTCTGTTCTAGCAAAAACAGTGGAGATAGGATGGTTACTAGAGGTAAAGAGAAATGCTGAGACAAGAAACGATATCTGCAACAGTGTCAGATCGATAAGAGTTTGAAAATCTTTTACTTAACTCCTTAAAGCCTTTTTCCACCTAGTAGATAAGATCTGGTCTTTGGGAGGTAATAATGACATTGGTTGACATTCATTGCACACCTACTCTGGGCTAATTCTAAGTATTCTATGCGTGTTGTTTCACTGAGGAAATCAACATTTAGAAAGGTGATATAAATTGTCCAGAGTTGCCTGCTGAAGCGGAGCCAGGGCTTTGATGAGAAGCAGGTCTGTCAGACTCAAGAGCCTGTGCACACAACCATGCACTGTGCTGCCTCCCACCCAGATGAAGGGAGAGCTCATGTCAAATGGACTGAGTAGAGAGCCTGACACGCTGTAGCACTCGGTTATGGATCACTTCTTTTCTGACTTCTGACTTCTTTCCCTCTTTCCTGACTTTTCTCATGCATGTTATGGAGATGCATATGATCGTGGCATCCCATGTCTCCTTGAAGAGTTCTGTTGTCTCTATCTTCTAAGTGACACCACTTAAAAATAAATCTCCTTTTAATCAACCTTGCTGTCAAAAAGGCAGAGCAAAAATCCTAACGGGTAGGGGAAGTAGTAAAGGGCAATGAGGATAATTTTTGGCACTCATGGCAGAAGGGTATGTCATGAAAAGAGGCATTCCAAGCCCTGGGATCGTTTCATTTGGAAAGGAAGACTCCCAGAGGCACAATGTTTACAGTATAATAAGCTGATGACAGGTATAGGAAAGGCTAATCAGGACTCGGTATTTACTTTTTCCCCCAAATACAAGAACCAGACTGTTCAACGCATTGTATAATAGCCGTGTCACCTTCCACTTTGGAACACTATCAAAGTGAGCTTTACCCTCCCTTCCTACTGACTAAAGTGCCAAGCCACACCTCCAATCCTGATCCGTACACAAGACACTGCACTCCACACGTACTAGTCAGAATCAGGAGATTTCTAGCTGAAAGCATGATGGGGGCATGCCTTTCATTTCTTATGTTGCATATGAAACTAAAGCCTGGTAAAGTGGTATGGCCTGTCCAAATTTGCATGGTGAGCTCATGGCACATCTCGATTTAGCTTGGCCTTGGGCAAGAGAATCTGGATTGAGGTTCTGGTTAGACCTAAATGACCTTCCTGAGATTCAGCACCCCCATTTTAAAACTGACTGGACAACCAAATAATGAATTCTCATCTCCAGGTATTGTATATGAATTCTCAGTGCCTTTACCGCTAAGTCATTCTGCTTCTTGGAATAGCCTGATGTAGGGAAAGAGTGCAATGCTGGATTGTTGTAAAAATTTTGGAAGATGCAGTTCCCCCTCCCCCCATTTATTTCCTTTCAACAACAATAAAGTACAAACTTCAAAAGGAACAATTTTGAAAATGGTGGACACTGGGTTCAGAGACCTTTCCTGGAGTGGAACTCTGTGGTCAGATATTGGCCAGGGCGATCCTTGAACAGTTTGGTGGCCATCCAAGTCTGCTTTCAGTGGGGAATAAAGTTCATGTTTGGAGGCAGTATCCTTGACTTTTTTATCCTGTTATTCAAATATTTCCTAATAATCTTCAGCATTTATACACTCAAGAGACCTTGAAGGAAAAGGATGCAGGACTTCAGTCTTTTTTCCTTCCTTTTGCTAATGAATAGATGTTTTCTTTCTGAATTTACTGGCCCTATCATCCTTTTTTTTTTTTCATACTCAAATAGCTGTACAAAGAAAGGTCAAATAGCAAATGGGAAACTGTAAGTTACAGTGTTTTGATTTAGATTTAATGCTATGCATGCCTTTTAAACACAAAAATCCTAAGTAGAGGGGAACTGAAATTTTAGCAACTACATGCATAATGCATAAATTAGGAGGAATATGTGTGGGTGTTTCTGGTGCCACCTATTGGCCATAATATGAGACTGAACTACATGTAGTAGTGTTATCTTCATTCAAAAATGAAGATAAAGTAGAATTTAAGCTGTTGTAGTCAAAATTATGGATTTAGCAGGCGACCTGAATATTGAAATAGTCACAGCTCCTTGGACATATCAGAATATTTTTCTACATGAGCAGAGAGAAAAATACATGCATTTTCTCTGGGAACTCTGAGATTAATCAACCAGCATTCAATAGAAATGATTTTCGTGTATTCTGATTCTGCACTGGTGGTGGTTCTCTGCCCAGATCACTTCGACCAGCCAGTACATCAGGCTGTTTCCCTGAGCTTGCTGGAAGAGTTGGCTAATACAACTCACAGCCACCCCCTTCCCTGGAGAATTGCACAGGACTGAGAGAGCCACCTTGAGCCAATGGGAGCCACGCTGACCAGGAGGCTCGGTGCACATTATGAATGCACCTGGCCTCCACAGCAAGTGGCCGGTAGCAAGGGGTGCAAAAGCCTCACCCTCTCATATTAAGGTGTGACTGATTCTGTGATACAATTTGTGCTCCACAGCTCCCCTTGGGATCAAGCTGAATCCTAGACTCTAGCTGAGGCCAAATTCTTTTTGGCCTTTTCCCCTATCTTATCCTCTCTCTCTCACTCCCCTTCTTGAAAACACTCAATAAATCACTTGAAGACAACTCATTTCAGGCTCTGCTTCTAAGGAACCTGGCCTAAGACAAGAACTATCCTGTGGAAAAACTTATCTCTGTATTGATGAAAAGCATGAGAGCAAAATATCCCTTGGGTCTGTGGATGTGGTTTCCCCAACATGCTAGTGACGCCAACACCGAATAGAGCAACTCCTCTCCACAGGCGGCCAGACTGAGACTGAGAGAGAGCAGCAGTGATAGCGCACTGTGGGACCAAAACCCTGGGTGATGATATAAAATATATCCTAGAAATGGCATGATGCCTGAGTTTTCTGAGAAATGCATTTAGTTTTAAAATAGTAGATCTGTGCTGGCATTAGACCTAGTGCTCCCAGGGGCAGTGAAGAATGACCTGGATTTGGAGGACTTGAGGCTTTACACATTTCCCCAGCTGCTGGAGGAGCCAGATATTTAGATTTGTGCCAAAGGAGAACATTGGGGAAAGAAACAAACTCTGCCAGAGGACAATTTTGGAATCTTGTAAGAATTTATTTGTTGATTTAACTGGGTTTGCGTTGTCCTTGGTTCCCCAGAACCAGTAGTGCCAAGAAACTGGAAACTTGGGTCTAATCAGGGTTGGGCTTGAATCCTTCTCCAACTCACTAGCTCAGCTTCCTCATCTAAATAACGGGGTCAAAATATTTACCTTCCAAAGTTATGGGGGAGTTACGGAAATAGTGTGAAGAATTACCTGGTATTTACTAGTCAGCGAGTAAAGGGCAGCAAGTTCTCTGCACTAGAACTATATAGCATCTACTAACCAGCCCAGACTCTCTCATTGGTAAAGATAAATTTTGGGATTGCTCTTTATTTAGTCAACTTCTTTTTAACCCAGTGGGATGCTGTTTATTTGGGGCTCTATTCGAGACTCCCAAAAGAACTATTTTAATATTTTTGTTTATTAATCCTCAGATTACCACATTCCTCACTTGGTGAAAACCAGTAGAAGGGTCTCTGGCATCTTATGTGGTTGAGCAGATTGTATAAAGATGTCCAATGTGGGTGAGTGGGGCTAAAATATAGCCTTCCTGCTCTCACTAATTCACGAACCCCATCGTGCTGTCTGCTTGTAGAGAATAACTTTTCTAATGTTCACAGTAAATGGACAAGAATCAACCCTAACAATTGTGCATGCCCTTTTCAGAGTTAACTTTGTTCTCGTGAGCAGAGGGGCCCATGAGGAACTCTTGAAGAGAATACATAAACATGTGCTCTCTGGACCCAGTTTCTCCCACCTACATGTCCTACCTACCTACAGATAATGCCTGACAAAGACATTTTAGGTGATGGTAACTAGAAGGAAAGGAGCCCCTCAAATATGGTGTCTAGCTCAGGTGTTCCTATATCAGTAATACTCAAGGTAGGGTTTGAAAAATTATCAACACATTGCCTGGACCACTTGACAGAAAACACAATATCCTGAGCTATGTACCAGATATTCTAGATTTTAGAACCTGTCGATGTTAAATTAAGGAACAGTTGTCTGAAACAATATAAATTACTTCCTACAAGCCTGCTACTACAAATAAGGCTTTCCTGGATGAGGATTCCCTTCATTCCCAAGGTCTACATGAGAGTCATAATGAAGAGCTGAATGTTCCTCTTGGAAGAATCCTAAAGATAGAAGCAGTCATAGTCTTCTTGTTCTTTGATAACCTTCCATTCCATACCCCACTCCCCCAGTATATATATACAAAATCATCAGTCACAGGAACACTCTTCTCTCCCTTTCTTGGTTCTGATGTTTATAAAAGAACATATCTTCTAGGAGGCAGTAACAAGCAGGTGATAGATGCCTGTCTTTAACATTCTTGTTTATCTTTTAGAGTCACATTTAGCTGTTTCTGGTGCTTTTCCTAGAGTCCTGGTTTATGCCATCCCTTCTAAGCAACCAAATTCTGTCCTTTAAAGCAAACCTAACAGTCAGGGAATATCTACATGATGGATTCAATTACAGGGCACCTGGCTATTAAGTTAATGATGCCGTCAACATGCCATAGACCTTAGATAATAGCAGCCAATATATAAGAATATCAGGGTCAATATAAGGTTTGTCAATCAAAGAAGCAAATTGAGCCCTCTTATAACCAACAACTATACTATGAGGTACACATCTAAAGTTGTGCAGTTAACTCAGCCCAGTTCCTAGGTAATTATTTCCAGTTGAGCATCAGCAATAATGCTCATTGAATAGCAATTCCATTAAAGGATAAAATCTAAGAAACGCTCAACATTTATTCTAGGAGCTAGACCTAGCGATAAATTGAATATGGTTTCTACCTTCAAGAAATTCACAGGCTAGTAGAAGGATGTCTATGAAAGCTTTCTGTGACAAAAGATTATACCAGTTAAAAGATTATCATTATTAACAAGAGAAACTTGCACTTAATTTAGATGCTGAGAAGAGACCTGATCCCCATTAAGTGGTGATATTTAAAATTAATATATTAAATATTTACTGACACTATTATTAATTACTTGGTCACTAAATATTAAATATTAACTGACTACCATAAAATTTCATGAGAATCCTGCTGGTTTGATTGCTGGGTCAGTTATGATGCTTCAAGGGCAAGAAATAGGAAACAACTTAAAATAACAAGAAGAAAAATGTACAAGCTCACTTAATCACAAGTTTAGAAATAAGGTTCTCTGGGGTTGATGAATTCAGTAGCTTAGTCATATCACATCTCTAAGAACCCGGGTTCTTTTTGTCTACTCCCTCATAGCATTAGTGAGGGTTCTTCAGACAAACAACCAATAGGAGATTATCTGTCTATCTATCTATCTATCTATCTATCTATCTATCTATCTATCTATCTATCTATCATCTATCTATCCACCCTACATACCTATCATCTACCTATATGATATAGGATATATGATATAGGATTCATATATTCAAATATGAATATATTAACCATATATATATATACACATAGACACACATTTTAGATATGTATTTTTTTTTTTTTTTGCTTTCTAAGGAATTGGTTCACATGATTATTAAAACTGATTAGTCCCCAGGTCTGCAGGGTGTGTTGCAAGCTAGAGGCCAAGGAGAGCTCATGGTATAGCTTCTGTCCAAAGGCTGGCAGGCCTGAGAGCCAAGAAGAGCCAGTAGTACAGTTTGAGTCCATTGGTTAGAATTATATTAGATGCTCATTCCTAAACATTCACTTGCAAGGGAAAAAATTTACATCCACTCTAGGATCCTCATATGTGTGTATAAATATATGCGTGTGAGTGTGTGTGTATGTGTGTTTACACATATATTTCTTTCTTCAATTCTCACAAACCCCCTAGGATAATAAAAAATATTATTGCTATTGTTTTTCCTAGTGAGAGTTACTATAGAGGGGCTTAATTCTAAAGAGGAAAGTGAATTTCCTGAATTCCATGTTGAAAGATATTGTCAGTCAGTCAACACCCTTTCCAGGAGATTCATTATGTTTCTTGTGTTCTAAGTGCCAAGGGTTCAGTATGATACAGTTAAGTTCTGAGCTGTGAAATCAGAATGCCTGGGTTCTAGTTTGCTTTGTTTAGCTAGCAATAACAAAATGAATAATTAACATGTCCCTTTTTCTGTATCCACATTTGTTTGTAAATGGGGTGATGAGGTAGATTACTAGATCTCTAAGGTATTTTCCAATTCTGATATTCTCTGAGTCACATGATTCTGGCCTTAAGGAGATGCTTCATTAGCAGAAGCAGCTACCTCAGACTTCATTAGTAAGGATGCCTCAGCTCTCCCCATCAGAGATACTTACAGCCACGGAAGCAGGAAGCAGGAATGAGAAAAGCATTTGGCACAGCTTTCTTGAAATCCAGTGTTTGAACAAGGAGGGAGAAGTGGGGTAGCTGAGGTAGAGGAGTGACTGGCCACTCAGAAGGGCAGGCAGGCAGGGTCTAATCATTGTTAGCAAGTGAGTGTGGTAGAATTATTAAGAATAAGAGGGCAATCTCTAAAACTAGTTTCTTTTATAGGCAGTTTGAAGCCTTGAGGTCTGATTAATGAGTCTGTTCCTTTTTACCCATAACCTCATTTCCATAGCAATCCTGGCTTTTCCAGTAAGCGAATGGAAGGAAGACAGGTTATGTGGGGGTAAAGGATATCTAGTTCTATCCCTGTCTTGGATAAGTCATCTTCACCCACTGGGTAGAGCTTCTTCATCTTTATCAGCTTCTTTATCTGTAAAGTTGGGTTCTGCAAAAGATGATCTGGAAGTCTCTTTCCAGGTCTCTGGTAGTCCGGATGCTATCAGCCATTTCCATTTCTTTACATGTATCTGGAAACTGTTTTCTTAAAATGTGTCCTGTCTTCTTGTTTTAGAATAGAAATGAACACTCAGGTTTGAATTCTTGAAGGAAAAGAGACAATAAGGAAAAGTGAAAGAAGAGAGGAACAAAATCCAGTCAAATTCTTAAAACTGAAAAAATTAAATCCACTGAAGGAAAATCAGATTAAAATGCAGGCATCTGGAAATTCCCAGGAAGTGACAAAAGTGTGATCTGAAATATGGAAACTTCATGACCTTTGACAATATAACTGGAAGTTAACTAGTTGCATTAACACCATATTCTGTTGATTGCAGAAGTCACAAGTCCTCTCAGATTCAAGGGGAGGAAACATAAACTCTGCGTTTAAGTAGGAAGAATATCCATGAATTTGAGGCAATGTTATAAAATCACCAGCTGGGACTTTATCTAGTCTAGTTATGGTTATCTATAGCAGGTGGCTAGTTTCATCCTTTGGCAATTATTTAACATCATTTTTATTCCCATTCATTCTTTATTTATATCTACTGATGAGCGTACAGCCTCTGAGAATGTTATTATAGATGCTTTCCATGTTTTCCCAGCATGGAAACTTACACAGCCCTCATAGTTAAACTCACATTCCAATTTTTCTACAAACTTAGCAGTTAAAGGGGATCCCCTAACTTATAGCTCTTTGGCTTGACCTTACAACTCCATCACTACAAGACCACCTGTTTTACGGCAAATATAATTCCTAATAAATAGCTTTAGCTGACAAAAATGAGATGAGTACTTCACTAGCGAATGAACAGTGATTAAAACTGTCTTGAGCTGGTTCATGAAGTAGAGAAATATAGCCCTCCAAATCAAGTAACACTTTGGCCACAAGGCATTTTTTTTCTACCTATTAAGAATGGGACCAGAAATATAGAAAAAGAAGATATATGACTGGCAAAACATCCAAGTTCAGGAGAAAGCTGAGTGTGGTGATCCATGGCTGACTTGCAGGAGTGGCTTTTAGTCTGGAATTGATCATGATTCTGGAACTGTTAGGTTGTAATTTGGAAGTCACTGATAGCCAGCACATAGTGAAGGCTCTCTTTTTCTGAAGTATTAGAGTACTTATTGCTTGCAATATTCATTTATTCATCCAACAAGCACCTGTTGAAAGACTTCTGTGTTGCTCTTTGGTCTTCAGGAACACAATATTGACCTCAGTGTTTTGTAAGGAGACCAGAAAACCAAAAACTAAAGGAGATCTAGAGAATGCACTTAACTATAAACAAGCATGTTTCTCTCTTGGTTTCATGTCTTAATCTCCTCCAATGTGTCTGTAAGCTCCCTGAAGGCACCAACTTTTATGTGTATGCATAACCCCCTGTACTCAGCTCAGACTCACATCCACAATAACTGAACATAAACATCTGCTAATGCTTGATAGATAAGTACTGAAACAAAATGAGATTGTGGAGGCACAAAGTACTTGCATTAGCTTTCAACTTCTGCAAAGGTTCTTGGTTGCTCATCTGTAAATTTAACTATCATGTACAACAAATAAGAATGTCCTACGTACCATCTTAAGCTTGATAGGAAGAATAGGGCTTTGATTCCTTGATATGCAAGAGTTCAATAGAGACTTGATTTTCCTCTGCTGACAATGGATAAGAAAAGCAATTGGCTCTGCCACTTCATAGCTGTTAATTAACCTCCTTGGTCTCTAATTCCTTAACTTTGAATGAGATTAGTACTCTCTTCCACCCCATCCAGTACACAAGATTGTGTTTTATAACTAGTATGGGTGTCAGGAAAGATGCAATACCTACACTATTAATAATCTCATGGGCAGTGGCATGGCTTCGCCTGAAGTAAAAGTCCCAGTCCTCATAGGCTGTTATTCCCAGTGAATTTTTCCCTGAAAAACCAAACAAGATAACAATCAGCTACTTCTTGCATTTTCTACCAGGACAGCTCTTTGTGAGTTCTAAACATTCTGTCCAGATTCAAAGAAGCTGGTTTCTTCATGAGAGGTTGGAATAAGATTCTTCTTGCAAGCTACTGAATATGGATTAGTTAGATTGTTTCTCGGGAAATAAAAAGCAGGCTCTGAGGTTACTACTTGGGCACTTAATTGGGTTAGCAAGGAACTGCAAATGAGAGGTTTTCCTTAGGAGGATAAAGATGTTTAGGGCCCCCACCCCCCTAGGTGTTGGATTTTAACCTAAATGGTAGTCTTCAAAAGTAGCCTTTCGTTTAAGAACTATTACAAGAATCTATTAGTGCAGAAAATGTCAGATTGAAAAATTAACACAGCACAGGAGTTCATTAGAACCCAGACTCTCATTAAGTGTAAATGCAAAGCCTTCTAACTGCTCAACAGCTCAAGTGAAGCCATGTTTGCTATAGCTCCAAAATAGCTGTATCTTTATTATGTGGAGAGGGGACCTAACTGAGGAAGTTGCTCAGACCTTCAGGCCAAAGTTTTTAGGGAGCCCTGGCCTGATTTTCAGGTTAACTGAAGGTCCCATTCATGTGTTCCTGTCTTTACTCCTCTCTGACTCTACATCATACAGGGTGGACGATGTTCCCTCTGCTTGGAACTCCCTCAGGGAAGTGTTTTCTGCAACAAAGACAAATATGCCATACCTGTCACCGGGAGCAGACTAGAAACTGTGTAAACCACTCTGTGAGAGGGAGGCTAAGGGGCTCCAGCCAGTCAAGCTCTAAGTTGTGGTCTTTGTTTTCTTTCCACATTCACACTGAAATGTGATTCCCCTGTCTTTCTTTTTTGGAAAATACCTGTGATGAGTTCCGTGCTGGGCGGGAAAGAAAAGCTGTTGACAGGAAAAGCTTCTGACTGGATGGGCCTTCTTCATGTGCTGTCAAAGGAGACAGTTGCTTCAAGCAAGCCGAAGGAAGGATGCTGAAAGTAGGAATAAAATGTCTGGATCACAAAAAAAGTCATCTTTACTTTGGATTAGGCTGAGTGTCAAGGACTTTCCTCTACAAGTGCAATACCATGCACAGACTTCAGGGCCAGAAGAAATGTCTGTCATCACGTGATCTAGGAAAAAGTGCCTACCTTCTGAGAACATAAATTTTCCAAGCTGCTGTGAGAGACAAACAAGCAACTGCATATAAAGCACGTAACAGTATCTGCCAGAGTATGGGTTCTGTATAAGTCATGTGTTACTGATTTGCTAATAGGTATTCCTTCACCCAACTCTAATGGTGTTCTCTGTATACCAAGCCCTGTGCAAGGGATAACTTCTCCTCCTTGGCCTCATGGAACACATTACTTACTAATCCATGTTCACATATCTTCAGCACAAAGCAGGTCATATCCCAGCACCCCCAAATACCCCACAGTGCCATCTGCGAATTCTCTCTGCTTTATTGAGCAGCTCAGAATTCTGCAGATCATCCCTCTTTGAGCTACCTCTACCTTCAGTTCACCCACAGTTGTCTCCATGTTCTTATCACATTGAGTTATAGCTGTCTGTTAATTCTTTGTCTCCTTCTATGAGCTCCTAGGATTTGATTCTTTTGACCATTTGTTCATTCCTGTAGGCCAATGGTCTCATGCACTATTTACCACAGGTATACAAAAGATTCAACCTTAATATGCTTGATATATAGATTTTCAGTTGGGAATTCTTCAGGGGAGATAATCCTGACCCCCATCTTTGAAGGGTCTCCTTTGGCACTGATTTGGTTGGTCTTTCATTTTCTATCACTTTGGTTATAGCCACAGTTTCTTCATCTCTTTAAAGGACTAAGGATACTTCTTCCTGGGAGGTTATGATGATGACTGGAGCTAATGCAGCTTCTATGCGCCAACACAGTTCTGGGCCCAGAGCCAAAATACCAAAAAATTGAATTCCATTCTTGCCCTCAGTCAAGTCTTAGTTGCCAATGTGAGAAAAGAAAATGAAATATACAAGACAAAATATAATCACCACAGGAGTTATACAGGCATCTTTCCAACCCTTATCAAACCTCTGCCATATGTCAAACTTGGCTGAAATGGGAAGATACAAATATGCATTTAAACTTGGTGGGTAGGGGGCAAGACTCCCAGAAAACAAAGGCAAGGGTTGGACAAAAAGATATCAGGAAGAGGGTAGAGAGAGTTCTTTACCCAGATCAGCACACTTGGTTTTAGTAGAGAGATGTCTTTGGCATCAGACTGGTAAACAGGAGGCTGGTTGGTTACTATATGCCAGACACTGTTAAATGCTTGATAATCATTTTTCTCACTTAACTTTTAGAACAACTATGAGTGGGGAGGCACAAATTTCTTCTGTATTTTACCAATGGACAACTTGAGGATCAGAGAGGCTCAGTACCTTGACTATAGTCAAACAAATTTTAGAAATGCACCTGTTGAGGGTTTCACTGGCTAGATTTGCTTGAAAGCAGGGAGATGGTGGCCCCTGACAAAGTTTGAATGGAGTGTTCGGGCTGGGGTTGCGCTGATGGAGACTGGAAATGAGAGGAAAGTTGGTTGGAAACATGGGTCGCATGATCCCCAGATCCCAAGAAGCAGAACAAGTGAGAAAAGGATGCAGGCATCAGGGGAGGGATGGCCAAGAAACTGGGGGGAGG
>PVIJ01021709.1:0-17891 GCA_004024925.1 Scalopus aquaticus | reverse complement strand
GCCAGGTATCGAACTCGCGTCGCCACTGCCGACAGCTCCACAGTGCAGCTCTTAACCGCTGCACCACCGGGGCGGCCCATAAATAAACCTTTAAAAAAAAATAAATAGAAGTGAGATGAAGTGATTGCATTCAGGATTTTTAATAGATTTATTTATGCATACAAGCTGGGGTACAGGCCAGAGGCGTGGGGAGGCAAGAGGGTTCACCAGAGACAGAGTGGGGAGCAGAACAGGCAGATCGATGGAAATACACTGCTGAGGGAAGCAGCAGGTGAAGCAGGAGAGGTCTGCTTTGCCATGTGGGAATCTCCCCAGCCGGGCATCGAACTCACGTCGCTGCTACCGAAAGCTCCACAACACAGTGCTTAATCGATGCACTAGGGAGGCCTGGATTCAGGATTTTTATTGAATGCAGAGTTGAACAGTTTTACTGATGGATTGGCTATTGGGTATGAAAAAGGGAAAACTCAGGAGGACATTTTGTCAGCTTGTTTCGTTGTTCTTTTTTTCCTTTCTTTTCTGTGGGCCTTAGCGACCAGAAGAATGGGACAGAGCATTTATTGAGATGGACAGGACTAATATAAATTAAAGTATGGTTAATATGGGGAAAATACATTCAACAAACACAAAATTTCTTATTGAATTTAAATTAAACATTTAGAAGTAATAAAGCTTCATATCAAATAATAAAACAAAATTTCTTATTGAATTTAAATTAAACATTTAGAAGTAATAAAACTTCATATCAAATAATGATAGGAGGAGAACATGTTAAAGTTCTCTCATGCAAAAGAGTACCAAAAAAATCAGAGAATAAGGCAGAGCAGCTAAAAAAAGGTATTGATTTCAGTAGCTTATAAATGGCAACAAAACCTTCCAAAATGATAACATAACACAAGCACTGTCTACAGATAGAATAGGGGGAAGATGAGGGAAACATGAGTGAGGCTAAGGTGAAGATAGAACTTTCTGACTGGGAGATAATGGTTAGACTAAAAATGCTCTTGGTTCAGAACAGAACTGTGATATATAAAGAATATTAAAAGACATTAATGAGTCATTTTTTTTAATTTCAATATTAATTGCTGATGTTGACATATTTGCAACCCACCTCTCTGAAATGTGTAGCCTCCAAGATAAGGACTAAAGAGGTATGGCTCTCACTGAACATTCCTATATTAAAGACAAGACTTATAAAATATTGAGACTCTTAGGTTATTAGAGGGTGATGCAATTTAAGGAAGCCTTTTTAGTGGGGTCTACAGGCCCAACCCAAGCATGCAGAAGCAATGTAGACGTGTCCCTCTTCTCTGCTCAGTCATGTTCACCCAGGGAACAGCATCAGTGAACTGGGTGTCACTGTACCTGAAAACCTCCGTCACCTCAGCCAAGCCCCAGATGGATCACTTAGCATTTGTTCTGCCATTGCTTTTGCTTTTACTAGTTTTATGTTGATGGTGACACACAACAGAGGAGACTGAGGGGTCCAGCCACTTTTTTAAAATTTATTTATTTACGTATACAAGCTAGGGTACAGGCCAGTGGTGTGGGGCAGCAAGAGGGTTCACCAGAGACAGAGTGGGGAGCAGAACAGTCAGGTCGACGGAAGTGCACTGCTGAGGGGAGCAGCAGACGAGGCAGGAGAGGTCTGCAGCGCCATGTGGGAATCTGCCCGGCTGACTGGGCATCAAACTCACATCACTGCTGCCAACAGCTCCACAGTGCAGTGCTTAACTGCTGCGCCACCAGGGAGGTCCGGTCCAGCCATTTTTGAAAATCCTAGTTTCGCTTGTCAGTTTGAGAAATCAAAAATCTCCTCACAGGATGACTTTGGTACACATCTGTATCTGAACATCTCTGAAACCTCAACATACTCAGAAATAGAACTATTCAAGTAGAGAAGGATGATGTGATGAGTTTTAAAAATAACTGAGAACAGAAATATCCAATAATGCAGTGGGATGCAGTCTTGGATTCTGGACCTAGATCTAAACTTACCTCAAATAAATATCTTGTACATTAATATTTTAATTACAGAACTGAGGGGACAGGTTATATATTATGGACTATTTCTTCAGTGACTAATCAATTTTTACATTTTTTGTTTTGCTGTTTACAGGTTCAAATTTTGCACCAAATACCTGGCTCTATCCAATGAATACATCTTCATACTTTTCCTCTTATTTATTTTATTGAGGCTCAGATCATTTTGCAGATGAATCTTTGTCTTTGATGATGAATTACTGCATAGTCAGCTGTCAATTTTCTTTCAGTCATATTAGTCATGAATTAAAGAATAAACTTAATTTTGAATTGGCATTATGATACTTTGTTTTATGACCCTACAAATTCTTTCTTCCTCTACTTGTCAAAATAATATAATTATTGTGCATGTGGGGATTTTTTTCCAATTTAAGTTAAAAATTATATATTTACTTACATATAATAAGATATTTTCCTTATTATGTGACCCCAATTATGCATGCTTAATGTATTTGCATATTTACTTTACCTTCTCCCAACATGGATAGTTTTATGGTAGAATCTAAATTAAGAACTCAGAGTGAATTACTTTCTCACACATCAGATATTTTCTTAAGTCACAAATTTCCTCAAGATTTTTCAGTTATAGAAGGAAAAAAAGGGTACATGATAGACATCTATAAACCATTTGTTCTAAATACTAATTTACTCGTTCACAACAGCCACAAAATACCAAACCAGTTGCTTAGGAATCACTGGATAATGTTACAGAATCTTTGCTTCTCAATATATTTGTAACTGCAAAACAAAACAGTCTCCAAACTATGATTAACTAAAAATTAACACAGATGTATGTGTAACCCTCTTTTTACTTTATCCCTTGCTTCCCAAGTTAATGTAGAAACAATATATAAATCAAGGAAAAATTTGTAAAAGATATTGTTGGCATAAAGTTGCCAGAAATTTACTTATGGATTAAAAAATAAAAACAAAAACCTTTCAAAAGAATTGCTTATCAATTACTTTATCATAGTTAGATGGATGTGTAGTTCTAAAAATATGTTAAAATAGCCATAAAGTAGAAAAACATGGTCCTCAGTGTCAGCATCATCTCTGTTGAGAGATCAGCATAACTTACACACCTATGCACAGGTAGCATAACTCACATACCTATGTAAAGGGAGCAATAGCACAAGAAGTTGCTAAGGGACAATCAGAAAACTTTTACCAGAGCCAGGATTGCAATAAAATAATTTCCCAAAAGAGAATTCTGTGTGAGTTTCAAGAACATTCCCATTTCCCTAAGTTTTTACGAGAAGCTCCTTGAGCAAACTCAGGAACTAAACTGTAAGAATCACCTGGCATTTCTGTTTTTGTTTGAAGGGAAATAATGTCCATGAGAAGATGTACTGAAAATGGGAATTGTAGGTTATCAGGCAAATTTTGTGAAACCTACAAGTTAATAGCAAGAACTTCAGAATCAAACAGAATAGGGTTAGAGCTTTCTCTTGTTCTTGTCTTCTCTGTGAGTTTACTTAACCTCTCAGAACATAATTTTCCTCTTTTAGAGACTAGAAAAATAAAAGATGAACATCACCTCTTATAGGAGGCAGGTGCTTGATGGGTTAACCTTCCCCAAATGGCACACAAGTTACTCCTTTTTTTTTTAAAGATTTATTTATTTTTGCATACAAGCTAGGGTACAGGCCAGAGGTGTGGGGTGGCAAGAGGGTTCACCAGAGACAGAGTGGGGAGCAAACAGGCAGATCGATGGAAATACACTGCTGAGGGGAGCAGCAGGTGAGGCAGGGGAGGTCTGCCGCGCCGTGTGGGAATCTCCCTGGCTGGGCGTCGAACTCAAGTCTCTGCTGCCGACAGCTCCACAGCGCAGAGCTTAATTGCTGCACCACCAGGGAGGATCACAAGTTACTCCTTATGGAATAATCTATAGGCATCTCCACTTCTCATTAGAAGGTCATGAGACATGCACTATTTCCTATTCCTGAGCATTTCTCTAGAGCCTTTGGTGGACACTTTGGGCCAATAGGATGGGACTTACTTACAATCTGATGCAAAAGCCTATAAAAGCAGAACAAATATATTTGGATCCTGATTTGGTTCCTGTGAGTACTGGGGGAGAGGCGAGAGGGAAAGAAGTGTTTAAACATCTATAATATTTTCTTTGTTTCGTATTATATAGCTAAAAAAGAAAACGTGCCTACAAAACTATTTGAAAATAGAATATGTAAATTATATGGACATACATGAGATTGATTTTATGTTATGTGGATGTATGAATGCATGTGCATATGAATATATGTATGGATTTCAATGTTTAGTAATACTAATAAAGTAGTACAATCCTCATATATAATGTACATATAGGTATACGTGTATGTATAGATATCTGTATATGCATGATATTGTACATAAGTATACACATGATACTAAATACTTACAAACATAAACACTCCAAATTATAAACATTATACTCAAAATTCCATTTGCAATAATCTTTCAGAATCAACTACTATATTTGACAATGATATATGTTTGCATAGTGTTAATGTTGAAGTTTGTGCATATACCTCTTTCTAAATTAAGTCTTAAATTTGCTTTTAATTAATGTTTATAGAATAAATAGATTACCTTTTCCATTGTATCTGTCTCTAATTTTCCTTTTAGGGATCATGTTTCCCATTTCTATTTTAGGCATCTTTTGTGCAAAATGGCAGCTCCACTTTCTGACTCCTTCTGCCATGTTCTACGACCCCTCCCCACTCCCCATGCATTTTCATTAATGTATGTGTTAATATTTAAATTCTGTTGCTTTGCTTAAGTCAACCTTTTATTTCGCAAGTATTTAGTAAACAAACTCTTTTTACATCATGTACGTACCAGCAACAGTAGGTGCATACATCATACTAATTAAGCACCAGCCTGGAGATCTCCTCTCAAATTATCCTCCCACATATTTAATATAAACCTTTCAAACTGCAGGGAAAGGTGACAACAAACCCCAGAGCTACAGTATGTGATTGAGAAAATCCGTTACCGTGGTGTTGCTGGAAGCAAAATCAATTCATGTGTTCTGTCATCCTTACAAAGTACTCTCTAACATGCTGTCAGCAATAAATTTTACAGGATTTCCCCAAAGTCAATTGCTCCTTCTATTCCGGATTAAGATGAAAGCAAATTGATTCTTACCATACATATAGGAGGCAGGGGAAAGAGATACCTTTAGTCTACTCACTTTTTTTTAAAACAGATTTCTCCTGGCTCACTAATGGAAAGTCCTAGCAATTGAAATTCTAGCTGTGAACTATGCTCAGGCATAACCGACATTAATGTAATTTCCCTTCGAGTTACCTTCCATGCAAGTAGGTAGAAAATCCGCTTCTGAGTAACTTATATATTATGTTAATATATAAGACAACTCTTTGAACCTTTCAACCGGAATTACTGCCAGTATCTCAGGTTCCATTTTATTTTCTCTATCCTCCAAAGTGGTGATAATCATAAGCTTATTCTTTAACTGAGCTCAACACATTCAGAATCCGCACTTTAAATCTATCCATATGCTTTTCTTTAAAATATAATTTACTGGGCCTCCCTTGGTGGCGCAGCGGTTAAGCACTGTGCTGTGGAGCTGTCGGCAGCGGCCGTCAACACGAGTTCGACGCCCAGCCGGGGAGAATCCCACATGGTGCAGGAGACCTCTCCTGCCTCGCCCGCTGCTGCCCTCAGCAGTGTATTTCTGATCTGCCTGTTCTGCTCCCCGCTCTGTCTCTGGTGAACCCTCTCGCCGCCCCACACCTTTGGCCTGTACCTCAGCTTGTATGTATAAATAAAAAATAAATCTTTAAAAAAAAAAATATATATATATATAATTTACTAATAGATAAAGAAGATATTTCACATTCAAACTGAGATTATTTACAAATAACCAAGGTGGACGATGCTGCCATTTAAATAAGTTCTGCTGGGACTCGCTATAAGATAATCGTGGGTAGAGAAATGTCTCTTTTTCTCTCTTTGGGCAGTATAGATAGTCAGGGAATTCAAGAAAATTTCTTAAACTAAGTTAGAGTTTTTTTTTTTTAAGATAGACAACCATATAAAAATGTCAGGTGGAAGTGAATAAAGTTTACCAAAGAAGAAAACAAAAATTTAAATGAATGAAATATTACAGAAATCACTGAATTCTGACGAGAGCTTTGTATGTGCAATGCTGAAGTCTCTTTTGACACTCACACAGAGGATAACAAATGGGATTTCATCTTGTAAAGTACTGGGGTGCCAAGTGCTAGGTGAGGTCCCAACTAGAAAGTTAAATGGTGCCATGAAAAATAGGTGCTGGAGTAGCAGCATCAGCATTGATTCACAAGACTTCTCCCTTCTCTCAGCACCCTCAAATGGTACCGACCTGGCATCCATTTGGGCCAAAAAGACTTTGTGGGAGTTGGGAGCCAGCACCCTCTGCCAGGGGACCCGGGAGGATTCTCGTCCATCTACACACCAGGATACAGCCACGGAAACCGTGGTCCTGGCTGTGGACGCTGGAATGTTCTATACACTGGCCCCTCTTGGCCACCATCTGGGAGGGCCTGGAGAATAATTAGAAAATCAGCTTTTGTAAGAGGGAATATTGTGGAAGTCCTGCTTTCTAGTGTAGAAGTTGCAGCACAACATTGAGCAAAATGAAACAATTCCAAGTTTGAATGCATTGCAGGAGGCGAGAAACAGTTTACTTAATCTGATTCACCCCTTCCCCAGGGCAGGGCAGCTCAGCACCAACTGAGAACTGCCTGGCCTGTGATCTCTCCTGAGGGGGAAGTGATAACATGGAAGAGAGTGAGAGTCTGGCTTCTTTTTTTTTTTTAAGTCTTTTTTTTTTTTAATTTATTTATACATGCAAGCTGGGGTACAGGCCAGAGGTGTGGGGCGGCGAGAGGGTTCACCAGGGACAGAGCGGGGAGCAGAACAGGCAGATCAGAAATACACTGCTGAGGGGAGCAGCGGGCGAGGCAGGAGAGGTCTGCCTGCCATGTGGGATTCTCCCCGGCTGGGCGTCGAACTCGCGTCACCGCTGCCGACAGCTCCACAGCGCAGCGCTCAACCGCTGCGCCACCGGGGTGGCCCGAGTCTGGCTTCTTAAGCTGTTTGAATATTTGCCAAATTGACTCATTTCTTTCTTGACTCACGCAGACTACTAAGTCATCAACTGCAGGTCTGGACAATGAGCAGAGACAGGGAGGTGCGCAGACAGGACTCACCCAGGGCAATAAAGGGATGCAGACGCTATTAATGCCCAGCAGCGCCCGCTGGGTGGTTCACCCATGAGCGGCTTACAAAATGATAATTGTCTTTAAGACGCTGTTTGAAATTTACAGTCATTTCTAATTAGCAAAAAATATTAGCAAGTCGTTTTGATAAACATTCTTAGAAATGTGATATTAATGGTAATCCCTGGTATCTGAAGAAGTCTGAATGTTTCCTTTTTATTTAAATACTGTAAAGTTGAAAACAAAAGATCTAAAAGAAGCATTTTTAGTTTTGCTGAATCAGCTTTAAATACATTATTTTTTTTCCAACAGAAAAAGCAAAGACTTCAATAAAACATCTCTACCTGCAAGAAAAGTGTGCTTTGAAATGACTTGAAAATCATTACTTATTCTCCTCACTCTGGGAAGCCGGAGGATGTTGGACTAGGTAGGAATAGTAATTTTCCCAGCAGGACTTGTCCTATCTTATTCTGAAGGAAAATCTGCACTTTGCTCTAAGGGACCATGTGCCCATTAGCTGACAGCTGAGATCTTGAGCAGAGAGAGATCCTGCCTTGTAAGAAGACCCTTCTGGTTAGTGTAAGAGCCCTACCAGGAATAAAGGATGCTAGAGGGAACTGTGAATGCTTTGTTTCCAAAATTAGTCTATTTAATTACTAGTACATTTCCTTTGCTCAAAATTGAAGTTACTATTGCAAAAATTTCAAAACCCCTATATGATTTTTCTCCTGCACCAAAGTATTTCTTTGCTGCTGCTACAATTTAGTATCTACCTTTGTACTTGTTGTAGTAGATATACTCATTTTTATATGTGCAATAATAGGACCTTAAAAATTCCTTTCTGTCAGATGATGACAGGCGTCACATCTCACGGTCTAGGAGGTGAATTACTGAAATATGGACTCGAGTTAAAATCTGTGTGGGACTTGTTTCCTATGTGTCTATGGGCAATTTTCTTAACAAACCTCGTTCATAGTAAGACCCAAAGCTATCAGGTGTATAATAGCATTTGTTTATTTTTCAAGTGTTCAAGAATATCGAAGTATGCAAACTATCTGTGAAACTGATTGGAATATAGGAAGCATTCATGGTGGGAGATACTGATATGTTTAATCATACAATCATACGATGGCTGATAATAAATAGGACCGAGTTTGGGCAAATTTTCTTCTCCTCAATGCATTTATTTGATAACCATGAACTTCTAAAATACATTATTATTATTAGTCTTTCAGAAAATCAAGTTAATATTTTAAGTCAAATCAAACTGTGTCTCTAAATGCTATAAATAAAAAGAGAAAAAAAAAACAAGAGGAAATGTCAACACCATCAGAAGTTCTTAGAGGAAAATAAGAAACCCCATCTCAGTGCCTTGTTAAATTACTTAAAGTACAAACTCTGAATTTCTAGGGCATGCTTTTGGATCAAAACTATTGAAAACATAAAACTATCAAAATAGTTGCACTGTCATTTTGCATCTCATATTAAAAAAGCAGAGAATAAAGAAAACCCAAAATACATGCCAGTTTTATTGGGGTGTGATGAGCTGGTGTTAAGTACCAGCTCCAAATACTTTAAACGCTTTTGAAAATCATCAGAGTCCAGATCCATACCCACAGTTTTACTCCTTATCAAATGTGCTATTTCCTAGGCTGTCTACACTGTCAATATCATTTGCAATTTATGACAACATCAAATTAAAATGTTAATATTTACTCTTACTCTAATATGGATAAATACTAATTTTCAATTTATTAAGTGGTTTTAAATGTCACTATTTCCACAAGAATTCTAAGAACATATTTATTAATCTATCAGTTTTTATAGGTAGTTTTAACATATAAATAATAAAGGAGAGAATGAGGGAACTCAGATGCAACAGTGAGTAGTGACTGGATCTTCTACAATTAGTCCCAGAATTTTAGGATCACCTAAAGTTTGACCATCCCACCCTCTTCCAACCCACTTTTTGAAGCCTGATTTAAACTGTGGGCTTATGAAAAACCCAAATCTACAGAGGGGAGATATAAGTTACCCATTTGATTTACTTCACTATGGACCAAATCATCCAGGATAAGCAAATCAACTCAAACTAAAGCTCATTTTGTTGAGATCCTGTGTCCACAGGGTGACTGCAAATACAATGATCTACTTAAATACAATGACTAATTTGTCTTATCTTTTCCAATGACTTTTAAGACATTTTAATACAGTGATTTGTAATACATTTCAATGTCTTGACTTTTTTTACACAACGCATATTTACAGATGTTTTAAATCATATACGGAATGCAGGTCCTTTTAAAATTCATTTGTTCCTTTAAACATGAAAATATGAGCACCTATCTGAAACGTTCGAGAAGCTGACTATTATGTCTTTAGAATTTATCTGGATATGCTGGCATTTATTTCAAGCTAACATATGCTACCCATATGAACAGTGATGCTGATGAAATGCCACATAGATATTTTGAGGAAGAAAAGAACAAATGGATCATCTAATCTCCCAGCGGGCTGTTTCTGACTGTGCATGGTAGAGGTAAATATCACCTTACAAGAATTCTTGCTGAGATTTTATGCTTCTATGTCATATATATGTAGTTTGTCATCTGAAAAGTACATAATTGCACAGCTTGTATTATCTTCACATCTTAGTTTTAGAAGCTTGGGGTCCCCTCTCCTGTTTGATAAAGTACTTAAAATGTCTTCACTCTCTATTCTAACCCTCCTATACAATTCACAATGGTGTGATGAACCGTAAGCCATACAGCACTGTGTCTGTCCTATTTTTCCTATCCATGCATTAATTATGATTTTTTGTTTTAACATGACATGTATAGTGTGAAATTAATGCAAAATGTGCAGGGGAAAATGTATAGCTATATTTAAAATTACAGAAAACTGCACCTATGCTTTCATTTCCATAACAAATAAAATATTGTGCTTGTGAGAATAATAAGTAGGTAGGCTTATCTAGCTGGTATAATTTTAGAACAATACAAAATGAACAAAGATAACTTGGGAAAATTCATGAAAAAAAATAGGAGAATGGATGTATCTACTTTAATTCACTATTATGTTGTAATATTTATGAGAAAAGGTCATCTAAAACTCCAAGACACTGAAATTATATTAAAGTATTAATCTAACAGTTTTGTCATTGTTTTCTGCAGATATTTAAATATTACAATAATGCAACTGTGCATTAAAGCTGTCAAAATTAATGCTTTCAAAAAATGTTTCCTTTTATATTGTTAATGGACATTTGGGCAATTTTGGAACCTTTCAACAGTGATAGAATTTTATCAGAGTAAAACCTCTCAGGGAGGAAATACAATGGTTCTGTCACCTTGAAAAATTATTATTCACAGTTTTATCTTTTATGTTTCTAATATATTCTGATATGCAAAACATAATAACAGATATTAACTGATAATTTACAAATAAGTATAGATCTGATCAACCCCCTATACCTTCAATTTTTGTAAGGAGGGTGAAATCTTTTAAATACAGGGGCATTGATTCATTTGATTTTTGAGTGCTTGTACACCTACACCCTAAACTTTTAATCGGCTAAAGGGGGCTTGGGGATAATTTCAAGCTTCTCAGTCAGAACATTCCAAGTAAATTTAGGAAAAAGCAGATCCAGATTGATAAATGCTGAAGGAGAAATAAGAGACCACTGTTCTATGTTAAGTCCAATTGAGTCATCAAACTACAATCACTCCCTCTGGACAATTTCACTATGCATTACATTATAGAGGCACTGATAAGTCCTGCACCGAATAATGTTCAACTTTGTTTAACTTTAATTATTAATTTATTTGACCAGTGACCAATTTTTTTCTTATGAACATTTAATAACTTCATTAATATTTCATTGAAATATTTTGAGAACTGAGATTCTATAATAGATAAATTTATTTTTCAGGGAGAGTTTCCTTATTATTGAACAAGAAAAAATTAAAAACTGAAAAATATGTAGAATCTTCAATACCTTAACTTTGCATAAAAGAAAGACATTTGAAATTTAAAAATAATATTTATTATCCATGTACTGACAAATTTATTTCCTTAAATCAATTCTACAGAAAGAATGTTGAGAATGGCATGGATCTATACAACACAATGGAATAAATGATGGAAGTAACAATGAAGAATTGTAAAGAAATACATTAACATCTGTGCAGTATTATAGTCAGCAGCAGGGCATGACACATTAAATCACTAACTATGTAAATAACTATGATTTACTAAGGAATATTTTTAAAGTTAGTGACCTTAATTTAATGATGCATTGGACATGATCACTCATAATGACTTTTAAACAAATAGACAATTTTGTTCCAGAAAAAAATGATACTTAGGGGCACTGAAAATATCCCATGATCAAATTTTCTAATGGGAAAGTTAGTGTGAAACTCAATAAAAGAATTTTATCAGCATTTAGAAGGGCTTTAGAACTTTCATTCATTCTCTAAAGTTTATTATTGTCTTTATGATTAATATGCTGCCATAGGCAGAAAGCTAATCAAATGTGTACATTATGCAAAATTGAAAGAAATTCCAGGTTCATTGAATAAAAATCCAACTTAAGTAGAAAAACTGTATGTAAAGGAATGAAAAACAATGTGAAATATCAAACCTAGATATAAAGAAATCAACTGCTTATATTTCAAAATCTCCCCAATGTATACACAAAGACACTTGGGATGACTAATGCTTGTTTAAAATGAGTCTCTTCTCCAATGTGGCTTTCAAAGACATTTATGCCATCTCAAGTTGCTTTGAAATAAACAGACATTTATTAAAGGCATCTTATACTCGATAAGCAATGCAGTGCCCTTCACTGCATTGAATTAGTTAACTTTTAAGACAAACCTAAGGTTGGTACCATTACCCCTACTTTAGAGTTCTTGAAACTAAGAAATAGAATTTCTGTAATTTTCCTTAAGTGCAAGGATCGTAATAGTTATATTTCTATATCCATGTGAAGAATGATTGACATAGGTGGGTATTCATATATAGTTCTTTACTAGTGTCTGCATGTAATTTTATTTATGTACCATGTCTTACAATACTGTAGAAATTTGAGGAACACAGTTTTATTCCCTGATGTGCACATACACTATACTGCCTCTACCATCCAAATTCCTTTATCGAACTTAACCCCTCTACCCATTCCTTTTCTTCCTTCCCTTATCACTCTGGTAACCACCATATTTTTTCAGTCTAACAGTTACTTTGATGAATTTTATTAGTTCATGTCCTTTGTTTGCTAATATTCCACCTATGAATAAAATCATCTAGTTCATGTCGTCATCTTCTGACTTATTTCACTTAACATAATCACCTCAAGTTCCTCCCATGTGGTTCACAAAAGGCAAGATTTTATCTTCTTTTTAACAGCTGAATAATATTCCCTTGAGTATATACAACACAACTCCTCATCCAGACAGTCATCAGTAGCACTTAGGTTGTGTCTATGACTTGCCTATTGTGAATAGTGCAGCTTTGGACATAGTTGTGCATGTAAGTATTTGAATTAGTATTCACATATATTTCTGAAAGAATACGTGGTTGAGGAAAACCAGATACACGCATGAAGACTTCCAGAGGTTAGACAATAAAATTCATGATAAATAGTATTTGCATGAATTCTACACATTGTTATAAGAATAAACATTAAACCTAAAAATAAAATTTTACAAATATATCATTGACCTATCAGAAATATTATAGAATTTATGCAAATTTTTATGAAGATATTATCCATTGTGTGTTTTGAAGTATGAAATAATACATTACAAAATTATATGAACTATATTAAAATAGTTGCAGTTTTTCTAGGTCCATTGTTAGATTCGTTTTTGCTTTCTGGATTAAAAAAATATTTTCTGTTTCAACAATTTATCAAATAACCAAAGTGCATTATATACTAATTGCCTAAAATTTAACCACTCTATCACAGCCATGTGCTCAATGTTATTCTTTGTCTTATGGAAACTGAAAGACACCTGGCAGTTTTTAAATGCCTTTTACCATCAAATTTCAATTACATTGATTAAGCGTCAATGGCATACATGAATAGACTGCTGTTCTACTGTTTAAATCATTATAGGTTTTCATAAAAAAAGGCAAACTGTTTTGATCTCCAAATTTCCAATGCATAAAAATATGTGTTATGAAGGGAAACGGAAGAATGGAACAGATATCAACATGAAAAATGGGTATTCTAAAAATCGAAATCATTTGCATATGAAACAAGATATTAAAGAACGAAACAGTGAGGCAGTTTCCTGAAGATAAAAATTAGATCATCCAGTTGGAGGGGGGATATATCACTATATTGGTGAGATACTAAGAATGTCTTGATAACATAGAACTCTTGATTTTAAATATCCAACAATAAGAGGATATGATAGAATATGTAATCCACAGAACAGTGATTTAGTAGGTAAAACACTGTCTTGTTCTGCAAGAGAGGCTGAGAAAAAGGAGTTTAAATTCAGGTTGATTTTATTTACATGAATGAGAAAAGTTCAGGTTTCTGTAGAAATGATCTCTAAAGGAGGTATAACAAAAATTATCCACCACATACATCCAAAGAAAGTGATGATTACCCTGACCCATCCTTAAGAATGGAAAGGAATAATCAAATGTTTCCCATTATCTTCTCTGGAAAAATAAATGAAATATCACACCAGCAGTCAATAAAGAACATGTGACTAAAAAATTATGTTAGGAGGATATGGTTTTTGCAATTAAACATGTTGAATTTATAATACTGGTAAAAAAAATTCAGGGATTTCTTTTATAAACAGAAATAGTTCCAGGGGCTTCCCTGGTGGCCTCTGGGTTAGGTCTCAGCACAGTCCGCTATGACTTGAGTTCGATCCCCTGCCAGGGAGCTGACCCACATATGGCACAGCAGACCTCTCGTCTCCCTCATAGCTCCCCTTAGCAGTGTATTTCAGTAAATCCACTTGTTCTGCTCCTTGTTCTATCTCGGGTGAATCTTTTTACCCGCCCAACTCTGACCTACACCCCAGTTATTCTACACACACACACACACACACACACACACACACACACACACACACACGAAAGAGTTCCAGATTCAATTAAAAAAAAAACACCTCATTTTGATTCAGACCGGTTTTTTGGCAAAGTGCTCTGTATCCAAAGAAAGCTAGAATATTACAATGTCACAAAAAATGTAAACGAGATAGAGGAGGTGATCTAAGAACTAAGGGCAGAGAACTGGACAGAGGGAGGGAACTAAGAACTTGTAGAGGCCCTTATATTTCATGAAAGAGTTACAGGTACCATTCTGTTTGACAATAGAGGAAGGCATGTAAAGAGAAGGAGAACTGCATCAAAGAATAATTAATTCAGTCTCAAGTCTATGTTGAAGTTTTAAGTTACAGTATGAACTGACACACAAATAGGAATTACTTAGATGTTCAAATCATCTATTTCAATACAGTTTTGAAATTAGATCTCAATTTCTTAAACTATTATATTTGGATAAAATGCTTTTTTTAAATAAGCAATTAATATTTTGCTGAGAAAGTCATTTTATCCCTCAAAATTGAACTAATAGGAGACCAAAAAACAAAACAAAACAAAAACACTAGGATATTCAGGTCAACTTATAAGAGAAGTATTAAAAAGACATGTATTTATGATGTCTTTAGTATTTTATGGCATTTTGTCTCTACAATAGTGATCTTAGTGGCAAATTAAAAATCTTCATTTGCAATTACATTTTTAGTATGCATTTTGAATGGGACAATATTAGAGCATTCTCAGTAAATCCTGGCCTTTGTATGTACTTGTGAAAGCATTTGAATATATGTTATTATAATACTTTCATCCAGACTTTTAAATTGACAAAAAGTCCTCATTAATATTCTATTAGTTTCTATGGTTCTCATTAGCATTGAAAAAACAAATAAGACGATAATGACCTTCCACTGCTTTTAAATGTCTTTATTCTTTCAGGGCATTAAGACCACTATCATCAAAAAACCTTCTATAGTAATTTAAAATGTAAATGCTATCCATTTAATTAATACCCATTTAATTAACAGGAGATAACTATCTATCAAGAGTGGCTACAGAGAATTATAGTTAGTATTATATAAAATAATAAAAGACTTATCAGCTTAGCTCAGATTTGAATAAACTGAATAAGTCAGAGTTCAGTGTGGTCTTAAAAAGTGTAAATAACAGGAGTTTTTAAAAAATAAATGAAAATGCTCATGGAATGAATGCTGTTTCTTAGTTGTTAAAAATAAGAAGGTTCCTGAACCTCTCACTGATGACTTGTGTTCCGCCACAAACATTTATTTCCTTACATCAACACAGCATGTCTCTGCACAAATGTTTTGGTCATATCAACTGTTTTCAATATGGTCCAGTTTGCTATAGGAAGCCACAGTTGTTTGTGAGACCACATTTAAATAAGGAATACAATAAGATACCAGTCTGGAATACTATGAATGATCCCCTTCCCACTCAACCAGTTTTTCCCCATGCCCTGAATATTCAAACATATTCTCTCTTTTTTTTTTTTAAGATTGATTTATTTATGCATACAAGCTGGGGTGTAGACCAGAGATGTGGGGGAGGGGGTGAGAGGATTCACCAGAGACAGAGTAGGGAGCAGAAAAGGCAGATCCACTGAAATACACTGCTGGGGGGAGCAGCGGGCGAGGCAGGAGAGGTCTGCTGCTCCATGTGGGAAGCTCCCTGACTGGGTATCGAACTCGTGCTGCAGTGGCTCTGCATAGCTTCATAGTGCTGTGCTTAACCTGTTGCACCACCAGTTTATATGCATAAATAAATAACTCTTTAAAAAAAACAACCACAAAGTTGTAATGGATAAAAGTATTACTTTCAAAGGATTTCAATAAGTATACCCTTGACAGTTACCATGTTATTTACTCGGCTTGCTCCTTCCTATTCCCAATGTCTCATAATTTGAGTTGGGATAGTCTAATGTTGACAGTCCTGCTTCCCACAGCCTACTCCTATGTGGCCCATTTCACATTTATGAAAGTGGACAATGTTTGACAAATATGGTTGAGTTTTACATTCCTAGTGTTAGATTACATAATATGACAGGAGAAACTCTAAAAAAAGATATTTCAAATAGAAAATCATTTTAAATTTAAGTTACCATTCTGGATTTGTCTTGGTTTTATCATTGGAACATCTCTCTGGATCTACTAATTTATGCTTATGAAAACAGAACAAATAGAAACTGGGAAAGAGAAAAAAGACAGAAGAAACAAGAATGCAATGGAGAAGCCTAAATTTGGAACATCAGTAGTTTTCAGTGGAACTGGGAAGCTCATCTTGTTGAAATTACAAACAAGTCAAGAGCATCACTTGAGTAGGACCAAGTGCAAATGCAGGATGGCTCCTTTATAGCTCTATATTCTCCACCTGGGATAGGGAAAAAATGCTGGCATGTACGTACAATTACTGGATCATTCTGCAATCAATCACACATATGTTATTTACTATTGACTGGTATAGACTTGGTTACCTCCAACCCCTTCACTCCAAAGCTAGTTAATAAGTTGGTTTTGAAAAAATTGAGAAGCATAAAATGCCTCTTAAGACCGCAGTGCTTAGAGTTGTATTCACAAAGTCACTACAGAATCTGACTCCACCCCTCGATCCAATACAAGAACATTTTGGGTGACAGAACATAAACATCCCCTACTGATTAAAGGTCAACCTGCAGAACTTGAATCCAATAGATGCTTCTCCTCTACCTCTGTGAACCTCGATGAGTATTTCACTTCTGTGTATTCTACTTTGCTCATTCATGAAGTCCAGATACCGCAGCATTTATAGGGCTGCTGGAAGAATTAAATTAAAGCACTTTGAAAAGTGTTTAGTAAATAAATGGTAAATCCTTTTATTCATGGGATTAAAAACCTGTCTCATGTTAGCCTGCTAATGTCTTTGGTACTGAGAAGGTTCACTTGAGAAAACAATGAGTCATAATTTGTCATTTTCTCTGAAATAAAATGATCTGTGCTCACAAGTTTTCTCAATAATAATCCCATAAGTATTTTTAATCCTCAGAAATGTTAATGAAGGAAAAGGCATTTTAGTATAATTTTCTTTACTGGCTGGTGGTATTAATCCCCTCAAAAATCTTTTTAAATTCAGAAGAGCTTATGAAAGACCAACACCACAGGAAAACTATGGGTAAATTAGAGCAAAGGGATGATATCATATGTTATTATCTGACAGGAAAATAAGAAATTGTGAGAAAAATTTTATCAATATGTATATTTAAAAAAAATTATAGCTTTATTGAGCTCTCATCAATTATTTTTCAGAAATGATTTTTTTAAAATTTTTTTTAAGATTTATTTATTTATACATACAAGCTGGGGTTACAGGCCAAAGGCATGGGATGGCGAGACAGTTCACCAGAGACAGAGTGGGAAGCAGAACAGGCAGATCAGAAATACACTGCTGAGGGGAGCAGCGGGCGAGGCAGGAGAGGTCTGCTGCGCCATGTGGGATTCTCCTTGGCTGGGCGTCGAACTCGCATCGCGTGCTGCCGACAGCTCCACAGCGCAGCGCTCAACC
>PVIJ01021708.1:0-17893 GCA_004024925.1 Scalopus aquaticus | reverse complement strand
CCCCACTTGGAGCAAATCAGGCAGATTGCTTTGGATACATTGCTTTCAGATTTTATTTCCCTCTTTCAGTGAGTACAGTCATGGATTTAGGGGTCCAGCTGTGGTTCATCTCTGGTGAAACTGGGGGTCGGGGACACCTGGGACCTCAGTGCAGAGACAGTGTTGCCTGGCTCCTTTGAGCCCCATGCAGTGAAGGCTCCCAGGGCAGCAGACCCTGCAGCATGCAACCTGGAGTTAGAGTGTGTGCTCTAGTGTTATAAGTGGCTTCAGACCCTGATGGCCACAACCAAGTCTCACAGGCCGGTGATCCAGGCCCTGGGGTGCCTCTCACCCACCCCCTCTGCTGCACTAGTGCTAGTGTGCTTGTACATGCACACCGACCTGGAACTGCCACGCTGTGTAGAGACCCTATTCCCCCACTTAACAATTCCCGTTGCTGCTTCAGAGCCCAATTGTGAAGCAGCTCTGTCTTTCCAGAAGCTTCCCCATAGTGGATGAGTGGCTCAAGGCTGCATATATGACAGTTCTGAGCTGGGTCCTAGTGGGCTCAGACGACCCTGCTAGTGTTTGGGCTGCCAGTGCGGTAGAGCCACTTTTGGAAAACAGCTAGTCTCATGGAAAGGGGCTGGCAAGGCTGGGAACAACAGGACTGTGACTTGCTATATTATTCTGTGACTTCAGGAGGTCAATGATGTGGCTGTAATCTCCTTCAGTTCTCTCTATCTTCAGCTTGGTTCTGAATGTCCTGTTACCTTTCTTCTCTCGATCCTTTTGGCCATGGTCATCTGATTCCATTGCTTTCATTCATTCAATAACCAACTGTTGCACACCGGGACCTAGGAAGGGTGCCGGGGGCATAGGTGGCTAGAACACAGCCCCTACCCTGTAGGGCCCCTAGCCCAGTGGGAGACTAGACCCAAATTGATCTTACCAAACACACAGTTACTGCCTCTGTGCGCCAGTCAGCTCGTGTGCCTCTGCTTGTGCCAGTTAGCTGCGCCATTACCCCCATCCCAAAGCTCTAATAATGTAATAACGGTAACTACTGAGCGCTTTCTATGCTTGTGTGAGCTTTAGAATATAATCTGGATTTTCTCATTTAGCTTTCCCAAAGCTCTAGGAGGTAGATACTATTTTTATATTATGACCATTTTTTTTTAGATAAAGAGATTGAGATAATTTGAAATGAAGTCATAGGTCATTTGTTTTTTTTATTATTATTACTTCTACTAATATTGATTTTTTTTCAGAAATACTTTTTTACATTTTTTTACATTGTTGTTCATTTTTGTACAGTATTTGATTCCTCCCCTCATGTCAAATCCCCATAAGTTTCCCATCACCACCTTACCCAGGAACCATCACTATAGTCCCTTCTGTTCTTCCCTCCCTTGTTTGTTTGGTTTTTTTTTTTTGACTGAGTTCTCTGACCTCAGAGGGGGAGACTCATAGAGAGTATATAAGGAAGGTTTCCTGTGGAAACAGGGCTTTCCCTGGGCCTTGAAGGGCTGGCAAGTCTTAAACATGAAGAGCTGGAGGGAACCAAGTTCATTTGAATAGAAACCGAAGGACCCAAAATTGGAACCCAGAGGCCAGGGCCTGGCAAATAACTCATGCTCAATCAACTTGTCCCCAGTAGGGCTTGGTGGTTATAGGTTGGCATATGTCATGATTCACCCAAGGGGCATCCTTTTCTGTAACCTTGGGGCAGCCCTGAGAGACCTGGCAGCCTTCTGCAGACCTCAGCTTTACAACCCTGGCGCCAGAGGGCTGCAGTGGGGAGGCACACAGTTATCTGGAGAGGTGTTCTTGCCTCTCCCGGTGTGACCTCACATCTAATCAGGCTTTCTTCAGGATTAGTCAGCATCTCTTAACTAGCAGTCCCAGAGAGGAGAGAGTTCCTTAACTGTGTCCCAGCCTTTTCCCCACCCTCTTGCCCTCAGCTGCCACAGCACTTTTTCTTTCCTATTTTTGTTGTCTTGGTCCTGGGTGGACTTTGGCGGGGGCCGTTAGGGCTGGGATAATGACATAGGTGTGGCCACAGGAGACAGCAGTGCAATGACTGGCAGGAAGAGTTAAAAAAGTGCACCTGAACAAGTGAAAACAAGTAACTTTGGATTTTTTTTTCAATTTTTTTTTAAGATTTATTTATTTATGCATACAAGCTGGGGTACAGGCCAGAGGTGTGGGGAGCAGAACAGGCAGATCGATGGAAATACACTGCTGAGGGGAGCAGTGGGCGAGGCAGGAGAGGTCTGCCGCGCTATGTGGAAATCTCCCCAGCCGGGCGTCGAACTCATGTCACCGCTGCCGACAGCTCCACAGTGCAGCGCTTAACCACTGCGCCACCGGGGAGGCCCAACTTCGGATGTTTAAAAAAAACCACAAAAAAATCTAACAACTCTTCCATGAGATCCCATGACAGAGTACATGTGGTGGTTGATGCTATGAAAGTATCAGGGAGGAGGTGGCAGGAGGACTGTGTTTGAGAAGTCTACCTCTTCAGCAGTAAAGGAGGTCCACTCTTCCCCCTGGTTTACAGAGAACCAGGCATTGAGTGAAACCAAGTGCTTGCCCTTCCCAAGTGGTCTGGGGTCTGCCTCCTACGGACTGGTTACAGATTCTTTCCATGGACAAAGCTGAGCAGCTTCTAACTGGTCAGGAACAGGGTTGGGTCATGAGGCCTGCATTCTAGGGTAGGTTACTCTTGAATCAGAATCCCAACATGAGGAACATGAAGCCCCTGGCATTGTGGTCAAGACTTTTTGTACTTTCTCTGGGGAGCAGGAATATAGATTTCTTTTTTTAAAGGGTGATTTAATTGTTTGGGTTTTGTTTTTTTTTTTTTTGGCGTAGAAGAACAGGAGTGTAGGCCAGAAGTGCAGGGGTGAGAGGATTCACTGGAGAAAGAGCAGGGAGCAGAGCAAGCAGATTTATTGAAATACACTGCTGAGGAGAGCAGCAGGCAAGACAGGAGAGGTCTGCTGTGCCATATGGGTCAGCTCCCTGGCTGGGGTTGAACTCAGGCCATAGCAGTGATAGCCCTGAGACTTAACCCCTAGGCCACCAGGGAAGCCTCAGGAAAATATCTTTCTTTATTGGGTTCCCCAAAGGGTCTGTGATTCCCACAAAAGTTAAGAACTTCTGCATTATCACTTCACGGGCTTAGGCCACATGGACATCCAAGTCTGCTGGAGTAGCCAGAGCCCTCAAGGGACTCAGAAGTAGCACTGTCCTTCCCAGTGGGGTGACTTGAATAAGCACCTGCTTCTGTGATCATTAGGAATCCCTGCCATGACCCTGTGATCAGGTTTCTCTCCCTTTACACACAGAAAATGTCACCAATGGCACCGTGGGAAGCACAGAAGAGTCGGCGCAGGAGGCGAGCCAGATGAATAGCTGGCTTGTCTGCCAAGCCCAGGACGAGATGCTAAACTTGGCCTTCACCGTGGGCTCTTTCCTGCTCAGTGCCATCACCCTGCCTCTGGGCATCGTCATGGACAAATACGGCCCAAGGAAGCTCAGGCTACTGGGCAGGTCAGTGCAGGGAGGGGCAGACAGGTGGACCCCTTGGGCTGAGATCCCCACTGGAGGGAATCCTAGTATTTGCTGTCAGGTGCCCAGGGTGGGTTTCCTGCACCATCTGCCACTGAATCCGTAGGTACTGTGAGCCTTGTAATGTGCTGATGCTGCATAAAAAAGGCAGCCCTCCCAGACCTGCCTGGGAGTCCCAAGTTACTTGATTTTTGACCTTATACGTCCATCAGATTAAAGGATTTTGAACGTGTTGCTCCCATATAAGCTCGTGGATTTATCAACTACATACATAAGCCATTCTTAGTGCTTTATGATATATCTATACAAAAACAGAAGTTAAAATAGGTGAGATTAAAAATTACAAAAGTTCTGATATTACCCTATTCCTAACACCCTAGTGGATCATTTTGTACACCCCCTGGGTGTGAGTCCCTGGTCTATAAAACTCTAGTCTGCCATCCTCAGGTCACCAGGCAGCTCACCTACCAGGTTAAGATCCCCCCATAGTTGACTCCATTAGGAATGATCTCTCACGGGGCAGTGGTTTCCTTTGAGTATGACAGCGGAGCAGCTTGATCCACCCGCGGCCTCACTGGTCCACTCCTCTACTTAGCACTCTTGATGCCCAGGGCAGAACAGATGGAGGGGATTCAGGAGCTGCTCTCATCTTCCCATGCGCAGTGAGGTTCCGTCCATCCTCTGACTGAATGGGCATAGGATTGTGCTTCAGAGCCTTGCCCTCTGCAGCCTGCCGGTGGGAGTGCAGTGCAGTATTCACCAGATTTGGCTCTGAGGCTTAAATTCAGCTTCGCCACCTGTTAGGAGACTGGAGGATTTAGTTCTTCCTTTTTTTGAATTTTATTTTTCTCATCAGTAAAATGGAGCAAATTAGACTCCTTATAATTTGTTTTTTAAGATTTACTTACGTATGCATACAAGCTGGGGTGTAGGCAGGAGGTGTGGGGGGTGAGAGGATTCACCAGAGACAGAGTGGGGAGCAGAACAGGCAGATCGACTGAAGTACACTGCTAAGGGGAGCAGCGGGCAAGACAGGAGAGGTCTGCCGCGCCATGTGGGACTCACCCTCGTATCCAGGTATCCAACTTGTGCTGCAGTGGCTCTGGATAGCTTCGTAGAGCTGTGCTTAACCCGTTGTGCCACCAGGGAGGCCCTCCTTTAGAGTTGTTAAATGAAATAACATAGGTAAATTTCCTGAAAGCTTCTGACATGTAAATATCCACAAGTAATAACAATATTAACAAAAACAATACACCATGTGACAATAAGTAATATATTGTTTCTGCCGGGTTTTAGTGCCTGCTTTGCTGTCTCCTGCTTGATGATTGCATATGGAGCAAGTAACCCAAACTGTGAGTAGTTTTTCCTCTACCTTTGCTTTGTCAGGGACTGGGGAGGGTGTGCCCAGGAAGTGCTCTGGGAAGCCGTGCCAAGCCTGGTCTCACTGCGCATGTTAGAGGGGCCTTTCCTCACACCCTTCTTTCAAGTGACCAGTTAGATAAGAGGTCAGTCACCCAGGAGGTGACTGGGAGAAGTCCTCAGGTGGTGTGCAGCTGCCCAGCCAGTCTCCACGGCCTCACTGATGCCAACCTGGGAGACAGGTGCTAGGAACCAGGCCGGATACAGGGTATGTACAGACCCTGTAAACTGCGTCCCCTCCGGACATCCTGGCCAACACTTGAAAGATGGCGTTGGATCCACTTGATCTCCAGCCCTGTTCAGGTGGAGCTGTCAATTTGAGAACTTTTTTAGAACAAACACCAAAGTAGAAACTGAGTTTCATCCAAATCAGCCACACTCATTTACTGATTTTGGGTTACTCATATTTTTGGTTCAAGGAACCAGCTCCTTTCAGCTTCCCCCTTGCTCTCAGGTTACTGGAGAAGGGAGGGTAGGGATGCACCTTTTGCAAGGGTCCCAAGTCCATAAAATAGAAAAGGGGAGGGTGGTGAGGAAGACGCTATTCAGCACCCAGGTGGCCTGTCATTCACTCACCTTGCATTTGTTGGGAGCCTGCTCCCTGCGAGGTCCTGAGCCAGGTGCTCCCTGGTGCTCAGCTGTGGCTCCCCACTCAGAGCTTTGTTTCTTTCCAGCTCTGTCTGTGCTCATCTTCATCTCCCTGTCTCTGAATGGCTTTGGTGGGATGTGCATGACTTTCACCTCATTAACAGTAAGTATCAGTTTTTTCAAGATCTCTAGTTCAGTAACCTCCTTGTGAACTCAGTTTATTGGCTTCCGTTTCCTTGCCTTCCATTCATCTATGGACACCTGCACGTCCCTAGCAGAGGACTCCTGGCAGCAAAGCCAGTCCAGGTCTTCCATGCTGGGGAGGTCTTGGGAGCTGTCCTGAGGTAGCAGAGCATGACTGTCGTCCTCCTGGGGCCCATCTCCTGCCTGCTGGCCTTGGCTTAGGCCATGTGTCCTGGGAAGACAGGAGCAGGGAGAGAAAAGCTGCCACCCACTTTGTCTTCTCTTCTTCTCCATGGCAGCTCTGGCTAACAGCGCAACCTAAAAACAAACCTCTCTTGAAACTTTTCCCACCCCAAACATTGCCTTTGTTCAGAACTGAATGAAAAACTTCAGGGAGCACATAGACTACCTGTCTCCTTGGATTTAAAAATGCCAGGGCACAGAGAGCCCTGTGGGGTGGGAGAAGTTTTCTCTAGATGCTGAGCACACCCCTATCATAGTACCTACCAGAATACCAAAGAATGTGCTGCTTCTTGAAGTGGGGAGGCAACAGGAAGGTCCAGGTTGAAAGAAAGAAAGTGAAAGTTCTGTCCTATGGGAGAGTAAGACTTGCCTTAGTTTACCCATTTAAAAGTTTTGATGACACCATACCTGCCATCACTATTTGCAGTGCACTCTGATTCCTGATTTCCCTTTCCACGATAGTGTTGGGGGTTGTTGTGCTCTTGAAAGTCCCCTTTGAGTTTTGAGGGAGCCAGAGGTCAGGCTAGGCCCAGCTCTCCTGTTCACCCTTCCTAGACTTTGTCATGTTAACTTGTGCTAGTGTGTATGATTAAACGTCTAGCCTGGGCCCCGGAAAACAGCTCAGTAGAGTGTGTGTTAGGTGAGAAAGGCCTGGTCGGTGCCGTGCACATGGTGTGCATCATACACAGGTGTGGACAGCAGACACAGGTTGTGGATTCTGGTTGCCTTGTTCCCAGTGTTTGAGAGGGAGTTACTTTGTACTCCTTTGTGCATTTTTCATTTATTTGATCAAGTCTGTTGTTTATTTACTTATTGATTTATTTTAAAGATTTATTTATGCATACAAGAGCTGGGGTGTAGGCCAGAGGTGGGGATGGTGAGAGGATTCACCAGAGAATAGAGTGGGGAGCAGAACAAGCGGATCTACTGAAATACACTGCTGAGGGGAGCACCAGGTCGGAAGGGAGAGGTCTGCTGTGCCATGTGGGTCAGCTCCCTGGGCAGGGATTGAACTCAGGCCATAGTGGCTGCAGATAGCTTCGTGCTGAGACTCAACTCTGTGTACCACCAGGGAGGCCCAAGGTCTGTTTTTTAAAAATGGACCTAGTCCCTTCCCCTCTCCAATACCCAGGGGAAAACAAATGTCGAAACCATAAGAGATACATTCGAACTGTCAAAAGTACACACATTCCACAAAGTTGTGTAAGTTGTGAAACAGGATTCATGGTTCTGTTTGTTTTATGACAGTGTGAAAACGACCAACTCTTTCATCAAAATGGAAAGTCAAAACCTGACATCACCCCCATTATTTTAGTCACGTAATGCCTATGTCCTAACAGTTCTAAATTTGGGGGATAAAAGAAATAGATGGTGCTTGAACTTGAAAAATTCATAATCTAAAGTACAAAAAGATGAAAGCATCAGACAGATAAAACCAACATAACGTGAATCCCTGTTAAGAGGCTTTTTTTTAAAGGTTTTATTTATTTATGTGTACAAGCTGGGGTGTAGGCCAGAGATGTGAGGGGGTGAGAGGATTCACCAGAGACAGAGTGGGGAGCTGAACAGACATTGACTGAAATACACTGCTGCGGGGAGCAGCGGGCAAGGCAGGAGATGTCTACTGCGCCATGTAGGATGCTCTCTGGACGGGTATCGAACTCGTGCTGCAGTGGCTGCAGATAGCTTCATAGTGCTGAGACTTAACCCATTGCACCACTGGGGTGGGAGGGCCTGTTGAGAAGGCTTTAAAATAAATTCACAGTTGTCTTAAGAAACCTTTAGGGGCCTCTCTGGTGGTGCAGCCACCTCTCAACCACCCCACACCTCTGGCCTACACCCCAGTTCTTGTATGCATAAATGAATAAATCTTTAAAAAAGAAAAAAAAGAGAAACCTTTAGGGGAAGCTAGTAGGCCCATAAAGATGATTTTTCTTAACTTTCTATGATTACAAAACAAAATATTTTTATTTTAAAAAGCCAGTAGTTTAGAAATATAAAGTAAACAGACAGTAAAATTCTATAAGCCTATCTTCAATTTAGAATATATCTCCTGTATTTTAAAAAATCTGCAGATAGCAATGTTACTCTTGTTTTTAAAAAAAATGATTGCAACTTGTCTTTTTCAGTCAACAATGTACCTTTCACATCTTTTCCTGGCAGTACTTAGAATCTACCTTATTCTGTTAAACTCCAGAGACCTACCTCATTATTAAACAGTTCCATGTTATTCTGTAGTATAGCTGTACCATAATTTATTTAACCAGTTTCTACTAATGGACATTTGGGTCAGGTGCCAGTTTTTCTGATTAATGATGCTGCTGAAGTGAACATCCCTGTACATATTTTTTCTGCAAGATAAATTCCTGAAAATGGAATTGCTAGGCTACAGGATCAGCAAGCTTTAAATTTCAATATACATTGTCAAATGTTCTTCTCCAAAAGTTATGCCCTGATGTTACCCTACCAGCATGTATGAGAGTGCCTTTTTCTTCACACCTCTTCCAACACCCTATTATTCATCTTTTAAACATTAGGTAACCTGATCTGGTTTTAAAAAATGATATATTATGAATTACATTTCTTCTATAATAGTGAGATACAGCATCTTTTCATCTCTTTTTTTGTGGTCATTTCTATTTCTTCTGTGAGTTGCTTCTTTGTGTCATTTGTCTATTTTTCTAAAGAGTTGTTTTATCTTTTTTTTTTTTAATATTTATTTTTACATACAAGTTGGGGTATAGGCCAGAGGCATGGGGCGGCGAGAGGGTTCACCAGAGACAGAACAGGAAGCAGAACAGGCAGATCAGAGATACACTGCTGAGGGGAGCAGCGGGCGAGGCAGGAGAGGTCTGCCGCACCATATGGGATTCTCCCTGGCTGGGCATCGAACTCGCTTCACGCACTGCCGACAGCTCCACCAGGGAGGCCCCTGTTTTATCTTTTTTAGTGTTTTGTAAGAGCTCTTTCATATACAAAGAAAGTAGCTCTCTGAGTTACTCTAGGGTATTTGAGGTCTGTAGGTGGTCCATGAAATAAACTTCAGGAGGTGCTGTGTGTCCTCTAAGATCACAGGCAAGCAACCTATGTGTGGGGGCGGGATGAAGTAGGGTGGGAGGTGCAGGTACAGTTCCTGGGGGTGCGTCCATTGCTTCTCTCAGTCTCCAATGGGTCTGTGTGAGGGCTGTAGTGCTGCAGCAGGAATGTTAGTCCCCTTCTCCTGGGAGGTATAAAAGGCTAGGTTGTGACTAGGCAAGCAAACCATCCCATTGTCACCTAAAGCAGGGACCTGTTGAAGGGAGGCTGATGGCTTGTCGTCTTAGTCCCAATTCTTGGACTTAGTCTAGTTCAGTTCAATTCAGACCACTGGGGTTTCGTGAGCCAAGTTTTATTGGCGCATAGCCACACCCACTTATTTACTTATTGGCTGTGGCTGCTTTTGTGCTATACTGGCTGAGGATAGAGGTTGTGATAGAGACCACATGGTCTGCAAAACCTAAAATATTTACTAGTAGCCCTTTACAGAAAATGGTTGACAGCCTTGGTCTAGAGGTACCAAGAAACTGTTCACTCACTATGCTGTCTAAAGGCAGAGGTTGACACCCACCTCTGCCATCCCACCTCTGCCAATTTCCCTTGTAAGCACGTCTAAAATAGTATCTTTCCTTCCACCACTGCTCCCAGCCTGAGGGATTTCCTTAGACATTTCCATCCTGTGAGGCCTGGGATGAGAGCCCTATGATTACCCCTCTCCAGAACAGACCCTGAAAGGGGAATGGAGGCAGGTCAGTGAGGGCAGGACTGGAGCTCTTGGGCAATGTTCTTGCTGGCTGAGGCTTCTGCTGAGCAGAGCTGAATCTCATTCTGACACAACCCAGGCCTTTAAAAAGCAGAACTGTCAGGACCAACTCCCAGAGAGGCCAAGCACAATGGCACTTTCTGTTTGTGTCTCCCACCCATGTTCTAATTTTGGGGACAAAGGAATCTTCAGGGTCGCCTTTAGGAGCTTCCTAAATCAAATCTCTTGCGTAAGTGCTTTGGGGCCATGGATAATTACTCTGATAAGCTGGGAATCTGGGGGGATGGGTTACCATAGAAACCTCAAATTGGGGACTTTCTGAGTCCCCAAGGTTTTGTGTTGCATGGACTCTGAAATAAATAAAGATGACCAGGGGCTGTGAGCTATTACTGCCATTGGTTGAGAGGGGGCCCCAACTTGGCAACAAAATGCCTTTTCTGCACAGACCAGGATGAAATTGATCGGCCACCCTTTCCAGCTCCAGAGACCTGTACTCATGGGTGAGCCTGTCCTGTAGGGTGAAGGCTCGGAAGAGCAGGGATATGTCCCATACCGCAGGCTGCCCAATGCCAGAACTTGCTCTCCCAGATCTTTGCAGCAGGGGGACTGGATGAGGTGACATCCTGGGACGGTGCCAGGTTCACTCCCAGGGTGCAGAGCAATCTCCCGAGGTGCCAAGCCTCAGCCTCCCCTCTCTTCCTCACGCCCTCACCCCCTGCGCCCCCTTCGAACATCTGGATGGCACTTTGGTTTGTTTGCCGAATGCCTTGCATTTGTACGGCCTGTAACTTGCCTGGCGGGCTGGAGTGCAAACACTTGCCTGCGGCTGAGGCGGTGTCTTTGGGCCACCACCCCAGCATCAGGGCCTGGGTTGCTTAGAGATGGGAGCAGATGCAGCCAACATTGTGAACATATCTTTTCCACTTCATTACTCTGACCCCTGTCAGCATGGGCGGGACAGGGCGTTCTGAGCTGAAACCTTTGCAGAAAAATGGTTACAAAATGTTGCCAGGCTCCTTAATGAAAAAATTCTCT
Organism: Scalopus aquaticus; assembly: GCA_004024925.1. Classification (NCBI taxonomy): domain Eukaryota; kingdom Metazoa; phylum Chordata; class Mammalia; order Eulipotyphla; family Talpidae; genus Scalopus; species Scalopus aquaticus. The sequence continues at coordinate 7,071 of PVIJ01021708.1, read as the reverse complement.
GTGGGCTTTTCCTGTTTGATTCACTGAAGTCTGACTTTAAACCTGAGGAAGAAAGGATCCCATGGGAGTTGGGATCTGAGTTGGAAGAGAACAGAATAAATATCCCTCTTCAAATACCTGAGAGAAGGAGAGGAAAGGGACTTGGAGTACAGCAATAAAAAAAGTGTCCCCTGTGGGGGTGGGGCAATACAGCCTTCCCGCTCATCTGACCTATTTCTGCCACCAGGAGAAGGTCCCTACAGCAACCCAGCACCCTAATCAGCTCTCTGGGAACCCAGGTGCCCCGTGAGCAGGATTCTCATGGTGTCCAGAGCCGGTTTTGCCTCTGGGTTTCTTTCCCATGCCTGGAGAAGCCAGAGCAGTCAGCTGATAGCCACTGGCCTGGGAGAAATTCACCCACCCAGGGTTCCGCCTGGGCAGTTTCCTCTAGCATGTGACACACTCAGGAGTGGCTAGAAATGTTAGGGGGCCATCGGCAGAGCTGGACCTGCCTGGGGAGGTGAATGAGGTGGCTGAGGTAATGAAGTCCCTTCCCCCCACTCCCTCAGCAGTGAAGCGGAAAGGTGACTGCAAGGACCTTCTGGAAATGTGTGCTTGGAGGTGCCGGGTTGTTTTGGCTTAGGAAATAGCCCAGCTTTGCTGAGTCCGCTTGTCCAGACTGGTACCTGGATCCTGGCCGATACAGGAAGTACAGAGCTCTGGTTGTGTACACCAAGCACCTGATGAGGACACTCATCCTAGGGTCCTAGGGCCAGAATACCTACCCCCACCCAGGCTGCATCTGGCATCTTCCTGAGGGCAAGGGAATACCTCCAGCTGGTGGGCTCCAGTGATCATAATATATATGGAAAGTCAGTGCGGGGGGCTACACAGTCCCCTATCCCTGCCTGCGAGCAACCCCCAGACCAGGGTAAAGAAGCCTGCACCCTCAGCCATCTTAGAGAGGCTCCTTCAAGGAGGATAGCCCATCCTCATGGTCCTGGAGCTTAGGCCTCTGGAGACGCTAGTCCAGTAGCCATGCTCAGTGGCCAGAACGCTAAGAGGGGCTGCTGCAGCTGCTGTTTTCCCCTCGGGGAAGGTCACACAGCCAGGACCTATTTACGGTGCAGCTGAGGGGCTGAGAAGATGAATCACCACTGCATCCCCCCGTGAGAAGGCCTGCATGGAGGCAGAGCAGCCCAGGCCAGGAGGAGGGCTGTGCCCCAAGAGCCTAATCCAGCCCCCTCAGCGCCTACCCTTGCAGGGGTGGCTGTGGGAAGCACTCAACGGGGGGGAGGGGCCTATGCTCCCCACCTGTGAATCCAGTTATGAGCCCAAGTCAGGAAACAGCCTCTGCTGAGTGTTTTCCCCTGGCATCTGTCACTCAGGCTCTGCTCCAGCTTCCTACTTGGCAGCTGGGTCCGTTGTTCCCTCTCCACCAGCCCTTGAGGCCCACACTAGGTAACTCTTCTCAGTACTCAGCCATCACTCCACCACCAGGGCTTCTGAGTAGCCATTATGTGGAGCTGAAGCAGAAGGGGGGGAGAGAAGGAAGATGAAGGAGACCAACCAGCGGAGGAGGATTCAGTCATGCAGATGGAACTGGAGAGTCCATAGGCAAGTGCAAGTTCACCTGATGATGTTGCCCCGGAGCGCCAGGAGGTTGGCCTCCGGGAGGGGCAGACAGTTCTAAGAGGAGCATCAGGAAGGATCTTAGAGCCTCCCTGGTGCCAAAAGGGGTTAAGTCTCGGCACTATAAAGCTATCACCAGCCACTGCAGCACGAGTTCGATACCCTGTCAGGGATCTTCCCACATGGCGCAGCAGACCTCTCCTGCCTCGCTCGCTGCTCCCCTCAGCAGTGTATTTCAGTAGATCTCTCTGTTCTGCTCCCCGCTCTGTCTCTAGTGAATCCTCTCACATTCCGCACCTCTGCCCTACACCCCAGCTCTTGTATGCATAAATAAATACATCTTAAAAAGAAGAGAAAGGATCTCAGGTGTCGCTAGTGGAGAGAGCACACAGAATGCTTGGTAGGGAACACATAAGAGCCTGTGAAGTGAGGGTAATTGCCTTGGGGCACAAGCTGAGGCCTGTACCTGACAGGGCCCACATGAGATTTCCAAGGCAGAGTAGCCCAGTTCCTGGGCACATATGCCTGTCTTCTTTGCACCCCAAATTTGACCCTTACCAGCTTGCAAGGGAGTCCCTTGACTTTTCTAATCCTTAAGTTTTATGTCCATTAAGTGAGGGTGATAAGTGAGTCCTACCTTATAAGGTTGTCCTGAGGATTTTTTTTTTTTTTTTATTTATACATACAAGCTGGGGTACAGGCCAGAGGCGCGGGGCGGCGAGAGGGTTCACCAGAGACAGAGTGGGGAGCAGAACAGGCAGATCAGAAATACACTGCTGAGGGGAGCAGCGGGCGAGGCAGGAGAGGTCTGCTGCACCATGTGGGATTCTCCCCGGCCGGGCGTCGAACTCGCGTCGCCGCTGCCGGCAGCTCCACAGTGCAGCTCTCAACCGCTGCGCCACCGGGGAGGCCCTGTCCTGAGGATTTTTAAGATAAAATGTAGTACTAAAATTAGTTGCTATTATTATAACAATGCTATTATATTATTACAATAATAAATTAATATGATTATGTTATATTATTATATATCATTACTTACTAAGGAAAATTCTCTGAGAAGTCATGATAGCTCTGGGAGGAAGGAAAGGAAGAGGCTTAAAGGATAAAACACAATTAATATTAACATCTAAAAAATAATTAATGTCCACGGGGACACCCTCTCTTCCCCTGTGCTTGTCGTTCTTTGTGACTGCATGCTGACTGTTGCCAGGATGTTTATGCTTTGGGTTTCACTGGTCAAGGTCATCCTGATGTTCTTTTCAGAGAGATTTCGTATGACACAAATTCCAGGTAGTCCCTAAAAAGCTGAAACACACTTTGACCACCTATTTAAACACTTCTGTTGGTCAAAATCACCATGAACTAAGAAGTTAAATGGAAAACATATTTGCAGTAGATGGGCAAACTGTGATGTCTTTAATATGTGAAGGACCAATACAAAATCAATATAAAATATTGATGTCCCCGTAGGAAAGAGGAGACAAACGAGGACTATAAATGACCAGTTTAAGTAATTGTAGAAAAATGTTCAGTCATTAGTAATGAAATAAGTTTTTTTTCCATTTCTTTTTTTAATCTTGGAAAATTTTAAACCTACATGGTAGAGTGGCAAATATTAAAAATAATGGCAACATACAAGTTTAAAGTGGCTAGACATTGCTGCTGGTAGGGGTATTGATTGGTGTAAATTTTCTGTAGGGCAATTGGCACAGAGAACAAAAACTTAAAAATATATATTCCTTTTTTCCTAATGATTCAACTTTTGGGAATTGACCTCGAGGAAATAAAAGCTATCTGCACATCTGCTAGGCTTCAAGAATATTCATTGAAATGTTGTTTATGATAAGAATTAAAAAGCACCTGAATTCCAGTCTCAGAAATGGTTGCATGAATTATAGTTCATCCAAATAAGGAAATACTAGGCAGTTGTTACGAATTATATTGAAGAATACTAAAACATATCAAGTAAGAAAAGAAAACTTTATAGAACAATATGTAGCATATAATCACAGTTTTGTTAAAAAGTTGTGTTTGTAAGAAAAAGATGAAAGAGGGGGCTGGGCCTCCCTTGTGGTGCAAGGGTGTAAGTCTCAGCCTATGAAGCTATCAGCAGCCACTGCAGCACGAATTCAATCCCTGGCCAGGGAGATTCCCACATGGAGCAGCAGACCTCTCCTCCCTCATCTGCTGCTCCCCGAGGCAGTGTATTTCAGTCAGTTGGCCTGTTCTGCTCCCCACTCTGTCTCTGTCTCTGGTGAATCCACTACATCTGTGGCCTACACCCCAGCTCTTGTATGCATGAATAAATAAATCTTTAAAAAAGATAGATAAAAGGAAAAGATGAAAGAGAAATAGGTCAAGATGTCAGTGGGTATATTAGAGTAGTTTTTATTGTATTCTTTATGTGTGCTTTATTCCAAATGTTTTATAGTAGACACGCCTTGCTTTTCTAATCAGGAAAAATCATAATTAAAAATATAAGCTGGGGGGCCTTCCTGGTGGCGTAAGGGGTTAAGTCTCGGCACTATGAAGCTATCACAGCCACTGTAGCACAGGGTCGATCTCTGGCCAGGGAGCTAACCCACACCAGCAGCAGACCTCTCCTATCTCGCCTGCTGCTCCCCTCAGCAATGTATTTCAGTCTGCCTGTTCTGCTCCCCACTCTGTCTCTGGTGAATTCTTTCACCCCTTTCCCCCCCCCCCACACCTCTGGCCTATACCGCAGTTCTGCACACACACAAAATTTTTTTTGAAAACTGGAACAAAAAGAAAATTAATTTAAAAAAAATATATATATATATAACATTTAGATGGTGGTGGGAAGACTGCATTATATAGAGTATGGTTGCCCTGAGGCTCTGTACTTCCCTGAGAATGGCCCTATGACCAAAATAATGTGGGGGACAATCATAATGTTGGGAGTTAGAATTTTCTTGGTGTAGCTAAGAGTGTTCTAGGTAGAGAGGATGACAAGGAGGGCAGCTGGGAGGCCACTGTCCTTGGTATGAGAGTGACTTATCCAGGAACTGTGGGAAAGTCAGTTTCTTCTCCCTGCTTCCTCTTTTTCTTTTCTACCTCAAATAGAAACCCTGTACCATTAGAATTTCTTCCCATTTTCTTCTGTTGCAGCCTTAAGCAACTACTAATCTATTTACTGTCTCTGGATTTGCCTATTCTGGTCCTGGGGAGAAGATTCCAGAATATAGGTGAGAGTTGCATACTAGCCCCAAGCCCCTGTTCTGTTGGCCTCTAGCCTGGATTAGTGAAGGCTCTAGCTGAAGGTAGGAGCAGAAGCTCTACCTGGCAAGCTGTCTGCTTTTTTGGAGTCTCCCCTGGCACTGCAGAAAAGTTAGAGACAGTCTTTGTGCCTTCAGGTGACTGCAGCAAAAAGTGTTTGCCTGGCTTGACTCTACACCAAAGTGAGTGCCCTTTTCTATACCAGGCTGTTGGCCGCCGCCTGCTCTTCTGGTTGGGTTCTAAGCCTTCTTTGATTCTTCTTGTCCTGTACCTGCCCTGATTGGAGTGGCATCCCAGGTGGGAACAGTTCCCATACAAGCAGAACTAATCTTTTGATTCTCCCTGGGGCACTATGGCCCCAGAAATGCATCCCTGCAAGGCAGTCAAGCTGGAGTAGCCAGCATGGAGCAGCCCAAAGACATGAGCTCCGAAATCAGGGCATCCTTTGACCCGCAGCATACCTAGGAAGCAGGTATGCTTACCTGGGCATGTCCCTGCACACATGCACACATCCCTTTTTCTCTGTCTCTTGCCGGGGGGATTTTCCCTATACTTCTTGTCCCCCTCTGACCCTCTCTGAGAAGCCTGACTGGACAGAGAGTCCACTCTGCAGGGGAGCTGGAAGGAGAACACACACATTGCGTGCTGAGAATTCTTTGGGGAGTCACACTTTAAAATGGCCTGGTTGGCCATACACTTAGATATGTTCACATTGCTTTTTTTTTTTTAATAACTTATCACCTTGATACTGTTATTTTATGCCTTTTTCTAAAAATTGAGGTAACACTGGTTTATATCATTCTTGTTCCTTTTAATCTTGGGATTAAAACTCCTGTTTTTTAAACAGCAATATCAAGGCATAATTTTCATATCATACTATTCACCTAGATAGAATCCCATGGTTTTTAGTGTTGTCAGACTTGTGCCATCATCACCAGAATCAATTACATCACTTCAAATAGAAACCATGTACCCATTAGCATTTCTCCCTATCGTCTATTCCAGCCCTAAACAACTACTAATCTATTTACTCTCTCTGGATTTGCCTTTTCTGGGCATTCCATATAAATGGAATCACACAATTCCATACAATGTGGACTTTTATGGCTGTTTCTTTTGCCTGACAATTTTCCAGCTTCATCCGCTTTGTAACATGTATCAGCACTTCATTTCTTTTTATGGTTGAATAATATTCCACTGAATGGATCCAGCACGACTTGCTTATCCATTCACCAATTGATGAACACTGACATTGTTTACACTTTGTGGACATTGTGAAGAATGCCACTGTAAATACGCATGTACAAGTTTTTCTGTAGACAGCATTTTTATTACTCTTAGGTAGATAACTAGGAGTAAAATTTCTGGGCCATCATTGTTTAAGGAATCACCAGACTTGTCCAAAGTTGCTGGACCATTTTACATTCCTACCTGCAGCATATGGGGGTTCTGAGTCCTCTATGCCTCATTAATATTTGTTAATACCTAACTATTTTTTTTATTATATTCACTGTAGGGAATATGAAGCAATAATCTCATTGTGGTTTTTATTTGCATTTCCCTAAGATTAATTTAAGTATTATACTCTGTGTGTTTTCATGGCCCTATTGACCATTTGTATGTCTTGGAAGAAATTCCTATTCAGAGCCGTTGCTTACTTTAAAAATAGGTTATTTACCTTTTGATTGAGTTGTAGAAGTTACTTACAGATTGTCCCTGTCAGATACATGATTAGTAAAAGGTTTTTCTCTTCTATGCACTCTCTTTTACTTTCTTTATGGTGTCCTTTGAAACACCAAAGTTTTAAATTTTGATGCTCTCCGTTACTCATTTTTTCACTGAGGTAATTTACATTTAATACTGTGTTCATTTTTGGTATACAACATGAAGATTTGATGTATGCCTCACTCATTTTTTTTTTAAAGATTTATTTTTTATTTATACATACAAGCTGGGGTACAGGCCAGAGGTGTGGGGTGGCGAGAGGGTTCACCAGAGATGGAGCGGGTAGCAGAACAGGCAGATCAGAAATACACTGCTGAGGAGAGCAGCGGGCAAGGCAGGAGAGGTCTGCCTCGCCATGTGGGATTCTCCCCGGCCGGGCATCGAACTCGCGTCACTGCTGCTGACAGCTCCTGAGTGCAGCGCTTAACCGCTGCGCCACCGGGGAGGCCCCGCCTCACTCATTTTTTTTTTTTTTAAAGATTTATTTATTTATGCATA
>PVIJ01021707.1:0-17893 GCA_004024925.1 Scalopus aquaticus | reverse complement strand
CCCGGCGCTCAGTCCGAGCCGGAGCGAGCCGCCGGGAGGATGTGCGCCGAGCCCCGCGCCGCCGCCGCCGCGCTCTGAGGGCCGCCGCCGCCGACGGCGCCTCCCGCCGCCCCGGAAGCCGCGGAGCCGGGCGGGCGGGCGGGGGCTGGGCGCGGGCCGGGCCGGCCGGGGCGGCGGGAGGCGGGCGCGACGCGGCCGGCCGGGGCCGCCGGGACGAGCCGGGCGGGCGCCGCGCGGTGGGAGGAGCGGGGCGGCGGCGGCGCGCCGCGCGAGGACGGCCCGGCGGGCCCCGCGCCCCCGCTCCTCCCGGGCGCCTCGGCCTCGGCCGCCGCGGCGATTCGCGCTTCCCGGCGCCGGCACCTGCCCGCGCGCCCCCCGCGAGCCCCGGGCCCGCGAGCGTTGGCGTTGGCGTTGGCGGCGCGCGCCGGGGCATGCCCCGCGCCTAGGGCCCGGGGGGCGCGCGGGGGGCGCGCGGGGGGCCCGGGCGGCGGCGGGCGCGGCGCGGGGCGCGTGGATGTGGCGCCGGGCCCGGGCGCCGGCGGGCTCCAGCGGCGGGACCCCTTCGCCCCGCCCGCCTTCCCCTTCACGCCCCCGGGCGAGGCCGAGGCCGCGGCCGTGATCGGCCGGGAGCCGGCGGCGGGGGGCGGCCGCGGCCGGGGCCGGGGGCGCCGCCGGGGCGCGCGGGGCGGCGGCGGGGGCCGCGGGGGCCCGGGCGCGCGGGATCGGGAGCGGCCGGGCGAGCCGGAGCGCACCATGGAGGCGGCGGCGGGCGGCCGCGGCGGCTTCCAGCCGCACCCGGGCCTGCAGAAGACGCTGGAGCAGTTCCACCTGAGCTCCATGAGCTCGCTGGGCGGCCCGGCCGCGTTCTCGGCGCGCTGGGCGCAGGAGGCCTACAAGAAGGAGAGCGCCAAGGAGGCGGGCGCGGCCGCGGTGCCCGCGCCGGTGCCCGCGGCCGCCGAGCCGCCGCCGGTGCTGCACCTGCCCGCCATCCAGCCGCCGCCGCCCGTGCTGCCCGGGCCCTTCTTCATGCCGTCGGACCGCTCCACCGAGCGCTGCGAGACCGTGCTGGAGGGGGAGACCATCTCGTGCTTCGTGGTGGGCGGCGAGAAGCGCCTGTGCCTGCCGCAGATCCTCAACTCGGTGCTGCGCGACTTCTCGCTGCAGCAGATCAACTCGGTGTGCGACGAGCTGCACATCTACTGCTCGCGCTGCACCGCCGACCAGCTGGAGATCCTCAAAGTCATGGGCATCCTGCCCTTCTCGGCGCCCTCGTGCGGGCTCATCACCAAGACGGACGCCGAGCGCCTGTGCAACGCGCTGCTGTACGGCGGCGCCTACCCGCCGCCCTGCAAGAAGGAGCTGGCCGCCAGCCTGGCGCTGGGCCTGGAGCTCAGCGAGCGCAGCGTGCGCGTGTACCACGAGTGCTTCGGCAAGTGCAAGGGGCTGCTGGTGCCCGAGCTCTACAGCAGCCCCAGCGCCGCCTGCATCCAGTGCCTGGACTGCCGCCTCATGTACCCGCCGCACAAGTTCGTGGTGCACTCGCACAAGGCCCTGGAGAACCGGACCTGCCACTGGGGCTTCGACTCGGCCAACTGGCGGGCCTACATCCTGCTGAGCCAGGACTACGCGGGCAAGGAGGAGCAGGCGCGGCTCGGCCGCTGCCTGGACGACGTCAAGGAGAAGTTCGACTACGCCAACAAGTACAAGCGGCGGGTGCCGCGGGTGAGTGCGGGCGGCCGCGGGGTTCTGGGACCCAGGGCCTGGCGGCGCGGGGCCTCGGGCTGGGCCTGCGGGGTGGGGAGGCCTTCCCAGACCGCCGGCCTCGATGCCCAGGCCCGGGAGGTTTGGGCCGGGCCTGGGCCTCCTTCGGGTCCTAGGTCCGGACCGGGCAGGGGCGAAGGGCACGGCCCTCACCTGGCGCCCCCGGGCAGCGGGCAGGACCGAGGGCGCTGTCTGCGTCCTCCGCAGGCCGCTGGCGCTGGAGGCCAGGGGAGGTGGCGCGGGAGCGCGGCCAACTGTGCAGCTCCTGCGCGCCCTGGCAGCTCCGGCTCTCTGCCCCGCGCCCGGCAGGACCGTGCGGGGTCCCCTGCGTGGGGCGCGGGCCCCTCGGCCCCGGCATGGCCCGCGGCCTGCCATTTGTGTCGGACGCGCCCTTTCCGGCCTGCTGGGCGGGCGGGCCTCTGCCTGGGCTCCAGCTGGCCAGTCTGAGCCCCGCGGGCCGCCCGGTCGCCCCGCCCCAGGGCCGCGGGGCCCCCCAGCTCCCCTCCCCCGCGCCGGAGCGGCCCGTGATGCCGGCCTGGGAGCTCCCGCCGCGGCCCTGCTCCGAGGCCTCATTAATTCAGCTATTGCATCAAACTTTTTTTCCCGAATCTGTGAATAGACGCGCCGCCCGCTTCTCCGGGCGCCCCTCCAGCGGCCTGTCAGCCTGGGGGAGGGGCCGCGGAGCCGGGGCCTGCCGCCTGCGGGGCGCCGGGGTGGGCGGCAGGTGCCAGCTGGCCGCGGCCCTGTCGGGGAGGGGTCTGGCCACTGGGGAGGGGGTGCGCCCGGCACCCCCCTTTGGGTGGGGCGGCTGTGGCTGCGGCCGGGCGCGGCGGAGCCCCTCTCAGCGCTGGGAGCCCTGTGGGTGCTGTGGCCGGCGAAGGGTCACGTGCGTCTGGGCTGTGGGCATGGCCAGAGGCCAGGCCGACCTCTTCGTCACAGCTGCAGACCCGGCCCCTGCGCAGGCCTAGGTGTGGGGAGCTCCTCCGAACTGGGGACCCTGGGGCTGCTCGGGGAGGTGCTCCCACAGCCACGGTCAGGCCCTTTGCGCTGGTCATCTCGGGCAGCCGGCTCCGTCCTCGCTTTCGCCGCTCTGGGCTGCTCGGAGGCAGGCCCAAGGCAGGGGTGGCCTCAGGAGGCAGGGGTGGCCTCAGGAGGCAGGGGTGGCCCGGCCCGTGCTGGCAGGCCTGTGCTGGACGCTGCCCGCGGGCGCTGCCTGGCGGTTCGGGGCACCGCCTGCCCTGGCGGGGAGTGGCGCCCGGCCCCTGGTGCTCGCAGCGCTCCCGGGGCACCTGTCCTTGTGGGGCGCCACGTGAGGGGCCCCTGGCTGAGCCTCAGGTGGGGTCTCCTCCCATCTGCTGAAGCTCTGGTTCCAGGAGACCCGCCAGTGCCGCTGCCCATTGGCCTGCGCCCTGGCCCGGCCGGCACAGCCGCGGGGCCGCCCTCGCTCGCTCTGTCACTTGTTTGGGCGGTTTTGGTCTGGGGACTGGGACCGAAGGAGGCAGAGGACGAGCTGGCACTGCTCTGTGGGGCCTGGGGCCTGCGCGGGGCCCTCGCTGTTGTGGCCTGCAGGCTGCCCAGTGCTCCTGCCGGACGGCGGGGGACCCTCCTTGGCGTCCACGCTGGGGCCTCCTCGCCTCCGCCTGCTCTGCTCTGCCTGTGGCTCCGGCGGGTGCCCTGCGGGCATGGGATGGGTGGTGCTCCAGTCCGGGCCGCCAGCCTTGGGGTGGCGGCGCGTCTGCAGCCGGCAGTGCTCCTGGGGACACCGCGGGGCACGTGCGCTCGGCTGGCCCGCAGCGTCGCGGCTGCTGCCCGGCTTCTCCGACCGACGTCCTCGGGTGTCCTGCGGGAACTGTCCGGGGAGCCCGGCTGTGCGCCCCAGGAGCTAGCAGCGTGGGAAGTCGCTGGCGGTGCGGGGTGCGTCTTGCTGCTGGGAGCCGGGCCCCTCCCCTTTCCTCCCGTCTAGCTGGCCGTGCCCCCCTTGGGCTTGTCGAGGGGCTGGGCTGCGGGGGCTCTCCCGGCGGCCGGGCACTGTGCGTCACCCGGGGCGGGCTGCTGTCCCGTGTTCGCCTCGGTGGCCAGCACGCTGGGTCCCGTGCAGTCGGCGGCGGCCTCCCGGGGCTGCTTGGCTCCTTGGCCCCGTTGAAGCCTGAGGCAGAAGGTGGGTTGGGGTCAGGCACCCCCCACGCCCTGTGTTGCACCGCCACCTCGGAGCGCGGGTCTGCACCCGCCACCATGGGGTCGGCCGAGCGGGAGGGCACTGGTCCCTCGGTCGCTTCTTGCGCTCCGTGTGGCCCGGCATGACCTCCGGGCCCTGGCTGGGGGGGTCCGGCGGGGCCCTGAGGCCAGACCCTGGGGCGGAGGGACGGGGCCGGTGGCCTCTGGGCTGCCCTCGGCTCCTGCCCTGGCCCCGGGGTGAGCGGGGCCTCCCGTCCACTGCCCGCAGGGCCCGGGCAGGGCAGACGCCGCTGTCTGCGGAGGGAGCAGCGCGCAGAGGAAGTCGGGGAAGTGGCCGGGCCGCGGGCGGCGCTTCCGGGGCCCTGGCTGTCTGGCGGCCGCGGCGGCTGCGGCCGGGCTGTTACACAAGCGGCAGTAATGTGTCTCTTTCTAAGGATTGCGAAAGCCAGGGTTTCTCCACTGGAAGAATTATGCAAGTTTTAACTGAAATGTTTTTAAAAGTGTCTTTGTTTTGAGTCAAAATACAGAGCCGAGTTATTTCCTTCAGACCTGGGCGGCGAGGGGCGGCGCTCGTCACGGGAGATGCGGGATGCAGAGGGCTGGGCCACGGCCTGGAGCCCGGCTCCCCGTGGGCCCGAGGGCGGGGGCGGCGAGCCCGCGGGCGGCCCTTCCTCTCCCAGAGCCGCTGCGCCGCTGGGGGGCACCAGCGTGGCCCAAAATTTAAGGGCGATTCCTGGGCTGAGCATGGTCGCTGTCGGGGGGAGGCCCTGGGGCCGGCTCCCGGCCCTGACAGGTGCTCCGGCCGCCGCCGCTCTGGCCCCGCGTTGCCCCTGCCACGCCGTCTCTGCCACGCGGCCTCTCTGACCCGCCTTCTGCCGGACGCAGCTGAGGGGCGCGGCTGAACGGGCCGCGCGGGGCTGCCGTGCCGCCTGCGCAACGGGGTATCGGGCCTGGGCACCAGTGCGGCCGCCCCCGCTTGTGACCTGGGCCCAGCCGCTGACCCGCAGATGGGGGCGGGCCTGGGCGCACCCCAGGGCTCCATGGAGCAGGGCTGGGGGCTCCCCGGTCAGAGGCGGGGCCCGCCCCGCCCTGCTCCTTGGGCCCAGCACCGGGCGCCTCGTCCTGCGCGATACTGGCCGGCGGCGTCCGGGCCTGCGGCCACTGGTGCTGGGCGGCGCGGGCTTCCGGGGCTGCTGGCCTGGGCCGGCCGCGCAGCCCCTGCTCCGCGAGCTGCTGGACGAGGCGTGGCTGCTGTCCGCAGAGCCCTCTTCCTCGGGCAGGGCCTCAGCGGGGAGCGCTGTCCAGCTGTGCGGAGGGGCAGCGTGTGCCGGGGGCTGCCTGCGCCGCCCGCCGGGAGGGCCGGGGGGTGTGGGGAGCGGCGGGGCCTGTCCCTGGGGCAGGCTGGGTGAGGCCGCAGGCAGCTGTCTGGGGGCCTGGCCTCGCGCCCTCGCCTGCCCCGCGTTGCCCGAACCATTAAAAAATGATGCTCCGAAGTCGAACGATATGCAAATGTAGTCAATTAAGCGAGGGGATTTTAATTAGCAGTTTAAGTTCATGTGTGAAGTGCCTTGCCTTAATTACTTGACAGTTTTGTTGTAAATTTGCTAAGTTTTTTTTTGCAGAACTATCAAAACTGTGATTTTTTTGCATCCTCGTGTGCAGTGCGTGTCGCCCAGCGCGCCTCACCCGGCCGCTCGGGGCAGCTCCGGCTGGGGCGGGGGCGCCGGCCCCCGTGCAGGTCGGGCTGGGCCGGGCCTGCGGGGGCAGAAGGCGCATGGGGGGCTGCCCCTGCATGTTGCTCGCTGGGCTCTTCCTCTCGGAAACTGGGGCCTGGCGGCTGGGGCGCGGGGCGCAGACGCCCCTCCCCGGGGAGCCCCTCCCCAGTGGTGGCGCTTCATCTCCTCGCTCCAGCCCCGAGTCGGCCCCGTCGTCCTGTGGGGCCTTTCCCGGGCGCGGGCCCTCTGCCGGCCCTGCCTGCTGCTCAGAGGCGATGGGCGGGGCTGGGGGCCAAGAGGCAGGCCTGCCGGCGGGCCCAGGTCCGTGGTGGACGGCGGGGGCGGGAGGTGCCCAGGCCGCCCGCTGTGTCCTCTGATCCCCCGTTATTTTTCCCGAGGGACGGTAGTTTCTGTTAGATCCTGGGCGACACCTCAGGCGCGCGGAGTCCCTGCGGCCTTGTCGGTGCAGACTCTTGGGGAGTCCTCGCCAGGCCGGCGACTCCCCACAGCCGGAGACTCCCCGTGGCGCCCCAAGCGCCCTGCCGGCTGGGCCCCTGCTTGGAGGGCGGGCGGGGTCTGCGCCTGCACGGCCTGGGCCGGGCGTTTCCGGGGTCGGGAGTCGCGGTTGGGGAGCCTGGCGTCTGGGCGGAGGTGTGTCTGGGGGCGAGCGGCGCCCCTGCCGGGCCATCGGGGTGGGGCGCCGCTGTCCGCGGTGGGCGTGGCACCGTGGGCGGAGCCCAGTGGCAGCGGGTCCGCGACTGGACGTCGCCCGCGCTGCGGGGAGGGGCTGCCCCGCGTGCCCCCCTGCAGTGGCCTGAACCCGCGGCCCCGGAGTGTCGGCGGGCAGTGGCGCTCTGGGCTGTGCACCGTCCTTCACGCTTCCCACGAGGCTCCAGGCCCCGCCCCGCCCCGCCCACGAGCGTTGGCCTCGGCTCCGCCCGCGCTGGCCGCTCTGTCTGCCCGGCAGGTGACCCTGTCGCTCTTCCTCTCCGGGCGGCTCCCACTTCATCCTTTCCAGCCCCTGGGCGCGCTAGTGCCCCCGTGCCCGGGAGCAGAGCCGGTCTGAGCGCGCCCGGCGCCGGCGCCCCTCTGCCCCCGCCGCAGGCGCCAGTGCTCGGGGCTGGGGCGCCTGCTCCTCCGGGAGGCCCGCGTGCTGCGCCGGCGGCTGGGCAGGGGGCTCCGCACCAGGCAGTGCCCCCTCCCTGCGCCCCTCCCCCGCCGGTCTCTTCGCGCCTTGTGCGAGTACCTGGGGCCCGGCCTGTGGGCAGTCGTGGCATGGGGCCGACTGCCCCGTGCCTCTGCCCGGCCGCTCCAGCCAGGGCCAGTCTCGCTGCGGTTGGTGTGGCGGGTCCCAGCTGTGCCGTGTCCTTGGAGATGGGCCCTGTCCAGCGGCCGCGGCTGGGGCCAGACTCTGGGGGTGCTGCCCCCCGCCCCGTGCCCTGGGACTGGACGGCGGCGTGGCCCCTGGGGCTGCCCGGCGCTGCCAGGCCTTTCCAGCTGTTTGGCTTCAGAGGGCCCTCCTGCCGCCCCCGGGCTCCCCGGGGAGGCGACCTTCTGCTCTCTTGTCCCTGGGCCGGCTCCTGAGCGTTAACGAGGCCACACCGGGTGGGGGGCTTCCTGGGGGCTCCTGACAGGAGGGTCCGTGCTTTTTGTCTTGCTAATGCTGCCCTGGCCTGCCTGGAGGGGGACCCTGGCCATGCCGCGGTCCGGGGGCAGCAGGCGGCGGCTTATGTCTGTGGGCTGAGGAAAGAAAGCGAAAGGCCCAGGGCCTGGCCCCGGGGGCACAGCGGCCTCGGGCCTCCAGCTGTGCCCAGAGAGGCCACCTGGGCACTGCTGCCCGGGGCGGCCGCGGGGCAGCCTGGCGTGTGTGTGGGCGGCGTAGCCAGGCGGGCGGGCTCCTGGGGCTGTGTGAGCGGGTCCTGCCGCAGCGGTGGGCCCTGCGGCTGGCCCTGGCCTGGGAGCTCTCGGCTGCCCGCGCCGCAGGGGCCTGCGGGGCTTTGGGGGCACCGGAGCTGGGAGGGGCTGCCGCGGCCGGCTCTCACCCGTCTCCTCCGCCCGCTCTGGGGCCTGGTGTGGTGCCCGCAGGAGGACGCTCAGACCTCGGCGCCCCTCTGCTGGCCGCCCTATCCGCAGGGTGTCCTCGGCTCTGACGGCCTCTGGCCCGGGGCGGTGTCCACCTGTCCTGGCCCAGCCGGGAGCTCGTGCTGGCCTGCGGGGCAGCAGCCGGTCGGGGTGGGAGTGGGGAGGCCTGAGGACCCTTTTCCTGCGGTTTGCAGCCGACCTCGTGAGGGCGAGTGCGGCCCTTAGGGGCGGGGGGTCCAGCCGCCGCCCCTCCCCAGGCTGGGCCGGGCCTCGCCACCTGCAGAGCCCTTCCCCACTTCCAGGGCTCTGGCGGGCGCTGTCCGAGGCCGGAGGCCGCTCCGGGCCTGCCACTGTGGCGAGGGCCACCCTGGCCTCGGGATGCCGGGCAGCGGGCGCTGGACAGCCCTGCCCACGCCGGGGCCGCCCCTCCGCCGTCACTCCTGATTGTCGCTGGCGGGGCCTTTGGCGTCTGCTGCCTCCTCCCGTGGGCGGGCGGGCGGGCGGCGCGGCCTGGGCTCACCCGAGCATGTCCTGTTGGGGTCCTCTCCGCGCCCCTGGGGCTCGGCCGGCGCCTGAGTCGGGGCGAAGCTGCCCGGGCCCCTCGCCCGCCGGGTTTCTGGGAACTGCTGGGGGGTGGCCTCGCCCGCATCTCCCGTTTCCCCGGGCTTCATCGCGGGGGCGGCCGGTCCCCGGTTCTCCAGCGCCGACCCGTGGGCCGTCGCTCAGGGCGCCTCGCAGTGGCCGTGTGGCCCTGTCTGCGGCGCCTGTCGCTTCTCCGCGTTGTCCCCCCAACTCGCCCTTGTCCTCCCTCCTCGTACGCCACGGGCGCTGCCAGCCGTGTGCCTCACTGCGGCGTTCGTCTCGTTGGTTTCCACCTTAATTTTTATCAGTCTCTTTAGTCGCCCCTTTGTGGTTTTTTTTGCGTTGCTTTAAATGTAATGAGGTTTTTGGTGTTTGTTTTTTTTTTAAAGATTTATTTATTTGTGCACACAAGCTGGGGTACAGGCCAGAGGCGTGGGGCGGGGAGAGGGTTCCCCAGAGACAGAGCGGGGAGCAGCACAGGCAGATCAGAAATACACTGCTGAGGGGAGCAGCGGGCAGGCGGGAGAGGTCTGCTGTGCCCTGTGGGAATCTCCGTGGCCGAGCGTCGAACTCACCTCGCAGCTGCCGATGGCGCCACAGCGCAGCGCTTAACCGCTGCGCCACCGGGGAGTCTTAGGTGCAATGAGGCTTTTTTGTTTCTCGGTGGAGGCTTGTATGAAGTTCCTTCTTCCCTTTTTTTCCTCTAAGGATTCTTTTATTTATTCATGCAAGACCTGGGGTGCAGGCCAGAGGTGTGGGGGTGTTGAGAGGACTCCCCAGACACAGAGTAGGGAGCAGAACAGGCGGATCTACTGAAGTCCACTGCTGAGGGAGCAGCGGGGAGACAGGAGGGGTCTGCTGCACCCTGTGGGAAGCTCCCTGGCCGGGGATCGAACTCTCGCCGCAGGGGCTGCGACAGCTTCGTAGGCTGAGACTCAGCCTTCCCCCTAGGGAGGCCCCTCTTAGCTTTGGCTGAACTGGTTTTGCTGTGTCTCATCACTGCGACTTCATTTTGGTTGTCGCTTGGTTTTTCCCCATCTCTGCTTCTGCTTTCCCCTGGACCAGCCTTATGGAGATGTGTGTGGTTTAATCTCACGTTTGAGGTTTTTCCAGTTTTTTTTCTTGTGGCTGATTCAATCTTCCTAAGTTGATTGATGCTTGAGTGTGTCCCGGTGTCTTGTCTGTTCTTGAGGAGTGAGACGTCAGCCTGCGGAGCGGCGGGGGGCTGTCCTGCAGGAGTCCGTCCTGCAGGCTTGGACGGGCCAGCACAGCGTTTGGGGCCGTTCCCTGCCGCGTCGCCAGTGCCCGACGTGTCCTGTCTTTCCGACCTGTCTGTGGCTGGGAGGTGTTAAAGCCCCTCCTCTGACGTGCTGGCGCCGCAGCCGCCGCTCTGTGTCTCCCAGTGCTCGGCCCACGCCTGTTGACTTGTCTCATCGTCTCCTTGTCTCGGCCCTTCCATAACTTTTCTAAATAAAGTTTTATTGGTTCACAGATGCACCCGCTCCGGGTCACTGCTGTGGGTTTTTGCAACACTGCAGCGGCCGTCTGTTCACGCGGGGAGGACGCGTGACCTGGCCCCAGGGGCGAGTCGCACTGAGGCGTTGGGGGAGAGGCGCGGCCTCGGTGTGGCGCTGCGGTCCCGGCGACCCTGGGTGGGAGGAGGCCATCTCTGGGGCCAACCTGTCAGACTCCGCCTGTGCTCTCGGTCACGCTTGTCAAAGGCCAGCGGAGACGTTAAGGCCTAGAGATGCGACCCCGGGGCCATGGGGCCTGGGTGGGGTGACGGCTGGACGGCGGCTGTGGAGCTACAATCAACGCAGTGAGCTGCAGCGTTGAAAGCGCACAGCTTGGTGACGCTGGCGTGCTCACGCGAGCGACCCCAGAGCGGAGCCGCAGGGCGCCCGCAACTGCCCGTGTCAGAGAGGCCGGCGGTCTGGCGTCCCGCCGGCGCGGCTGCTTCGGGTTCGCCTGCGTGAGCTGTGCCTTTTCTTTTTTAGCTCCTAGGACGCGCTCCACCGCACGGACTCCCCGCGGCTGTGTGCCCGTCCGCTTGGCGCATGTCTAGTCCTCGCCTGCTGGGGCAGAGCCACTGGGGACAGCCCGGGCCATCCAGGGCAGCAGGCAGCGCGGGCGGCTCAGGGCTGGGCAGTGTGGGGCTGCCTGTCCTGCGCACCGGCTCAGAGGTGGCCCCGCGGGGGTCCCGGCAGGTGGGCGGGGGCGTCCGGCGTGGATGCGAGCCCCTCTCGCCCGCTGGCCGTTCTCTGGGGCTGGCTCCGGGCCCGCAGCGCGAGGGTCGTCTGCAGGTGATCTCGGAGGTTCCCAGCCTAGAGACGGGGCGCGTCCCGGCCTCGCTGGGCAGTGTCTGTGGGGCTGGCCTGTCCACGTGGCGCCGTGCTCGCCTCGTCTGGCCTCGCGGCTCCCGGAGCAGGCGACTCAGCCGCCGCCTCTTCGGCGTCCACTGGCCGTTCTGAGGTCCTGTCTTGCCGCCTGACCCTCAGTGCCGGGTCATCACTCCCTGGGGGCGTCCCGCCCAGGCCGCTCCTGGCGCTGGGTGGGACCAGAGATCAGGCTGGGCGCGATGCTCCGAGCCGGGGCTCCTCCCGGGTCTGGCCCGAGCAGGCCTCAGTTCCGGCGCGTGTGGCTGGCGTCCTGCGGGCCCCATCCTCAGCGGAAGGGGCTGGGCCCTGCTCTGGCGCGGGGCGAGCTGCTGGGCGTGGCGGTCGGCCGCCAGAGTGGGGCTGCGGAGCCCGAACTCGCGTGGCCGCCGGCCGCGGGGGCGTCTCGGACGCCCACTTCCAGCGGCCGGTCTGACTGGCGCTGGCTGCTCGCGGCGGCCTGGCCACAGTCAGCTGTGGCCGGAGGTTTCTCGCTGCCGGCCGGGTCCCTGCGGCCGTCGGGTTGCGGCGCGGGCCCGGTGGGGGGCCTGTATTGTGGCTGCCCGGGGCGGTGCCTCGGCCCAGCGCTGTCGGGCCGGTCCAGGGGTGCTCGGGGCCTGCCGCCGTCGCCCTGGCTCGTGGGGCCTGTGCTCCCCTGCCTCGGGCCGCTGGGGCTGCGCGTTCTCGCTGGTTCCTCAGGCTGAAGGCTGAGTCCCGGGGCCTCAGGTTCTGATGCGGATGGCCGGCCCGGGCCCGCCCCTGACCCACTGTGTGTCCGTTTCTGTCCGGGGCAGCCCCCCGCATCCTCCCCCGGGTCGTGTGGACGGGGCGTCTTCCTCCCCCCTCAGCCTGCGGCCTCTGCTGGCCTGGCCGCGCCCAGGTGTCTCCCGGGATCGGGGCTCCCGGCCCCCCGCCTGGTGCCGACGGACCCCGCGGCTCACACCCTGCTGGCTGCGGGGCCTCCGTGAGTGCGGAGCCGGGGCCTGTGTCCGTGCGGGCGGCGTCCAGCCCTTGGCTGCCGCGCCTTGGGCTGTGTCCTCAGGGGCGTCGGAGTCGGGGGGCCTTCCCGGCACTCCCCTCGCCGGTCAGGGAGCCCCGTCGTGTCCCCCCGCCCTGACCTGCCCGCCCCGACGCCGCCGCCCCGTCGGCGGTCACACCCTGCGCCCCGCCCGCTCTCCCGCTCGGAGCCCTCTGAGGATGTGCTGGGGCCTCACGGGAGCCCGGGGCTTCTCGTGGCGTCCTGTCTGCGTCCCCCGCACACTCGGACGCATCCGCCGGGCTTGGGCCCTTCTCTGCCCGGCGCCCGGCCCGGCCCGGCCCGGCCCGGCCCGCGGGGTCTGCCTCACTGTTTCCGCTGGGCCGCGAGGCCTGCGGGCAATGAGTCGCGCCAGAGCCTTCTCGGTGCGCAGTGCCCGTGGGTTAGGGCGTCCCCTGCCTGGCGGAGGCAGGGCTGCTCTAGCTGGCCCTCTGGTCGCCCCAGCCTCGTGCACCGGAGCCCTGGGGCCCGGGAGGGGCCGTGCCCGCACACTGCCAGCTGCTGGCTGTCCCGGGGCTCGCCCCTGTCCCGCTGTCCTGTCCAGCGGGGGCTTTTGGCTGCCCGACCGGGCCCTCATCACGACGTTGGAGCAAGTCGGCGCGGGGCGGGTGGCGGGAGAGCGGGGTGCAACGCGGGGGCAGGCCGGCGCCCCCCGCCTGGGCAGGGCGTGGATGCGCGAGGATGTGCTGAGTCGTGCTGACCGGCACGTCCGCCACGCGTGGGTGTTTCCCTCCCGCCGTCGTCTCGCCGCATCAGGCTCTCTTCAGCGTCGTTACCGCCTCTCCACGCGCCGGGGCTGAACGCGGACAAAGCGCCTGATTCCGGCTATTCAGCCGCAGCTGCTGCCGGGCACGGGCCGGCCTCGGGGCCTCGGGGCTACGCGGGGCTGCTGGCTCTGGGTCTGGCGGGCGCGGCCCGTGGCCAGACAGAGGGCTGCCGGGGCGGCTCTGCGGCCAGTGGACGTCCCCGTCCAGCACTGCTGGGCCGCACCTCCCCTGCCGGCGGCGCTGTCCTGCTCCCGCAGAAGTGCCGGGCGCCCCGCGTGTGGGTGCTGCTGCCGGCCCCGCGCCCACACCTCCTCTGCCTCCCGGCCTTTCCGCCCGCTGCAGGCCGGCCCGGGGTTGGGCTCTGGCCCTGTCGGGGGTCGGGCGGTCACTGGGCGGCGGGGCCCACCCGGCCGCCATCTGGCTGTCGTAAAAGGGCCGTCTGTGTTTTCGGAGGTGGCGACGGGGCGTGGGCGGCAGACGTGTGGGGCGTCCCTGGACGCCTCTGCGGCCCTTTGTCCGGCCTGTGCTGAGGATGAAGAGTTAAGCCGCCCGGCTGCGCCTCCCCTGAGCGCCCCGCGCCGGCCCCAGGTCTGCAGGCCGGGGTGCGGGGGGTCTCCGGGGCGCCACGCGCTGCCCACCAGCCGGGCGCACCCCGAGAGGCCCGCGCAGGCTGGCAGCAGCTGAGGCTGAGGGCTCCTGGTTCCGTTTCCGGAAAGCGGACCTGCACCCCGAACATCGGCCCCCACGGCGGGCAGCGGGCTGCGGTGCGGGGCTGCCCGTCCCTTCCCTCCGCGCTGGGCACTGGCCCCGGCAGGTGCAGGCGGCGGCTGCGGGGTGGGGTGGGGGTGGGGCGGGCGGCCGCCGGCTGTTGGGGCCCGGCCCTCGCGCTGCAGGCCGGGGCCTTGTGAAGAGCCGGTCAAAAGGTCATCGCCTGGTCTTTACGGCCGCCTCTGTGTTCTCACGACCCCGCGCCCTCGCCAGACGCCGGCCTGCCGCTGGACGGGGCCTCGGGTGGGGGTGGGGGGCGGTGCTGCCGGCGGCTGGGCGTGGGGCAGGGCCACTGCGCAGCGGGGCGGGGAGGGGCCAGAAACCGCCCGAGTGGGCCCAGCTGCTGGCCGCGACCCGCCGCGCCTGCCCTGGGGACCCCAAGATCCCGGGCCGCGGCCGTGGGGCGAGCCCTGAACTGAGCTGGCCTGGGGGCATGAGGTGGCCTGGCACTGGGCCGGGGTGACCTCTGACCCCGGGCGTCTGGCCTGGGGCTCCCAGCTGACAGCACTCGGGGGCAGAGGCCGGCCTGGGGGTGCGCGGGCTCTGAGGGCGCCCCAGGTGTCCGCCGTTGCCTCGGCCGCTCCCGCTGCAGGCTGTCGGGGTGGCCCCACGCGACGCGGGCTCTCAGTGCCGCTGTCGGGCGCTGCCTGGCGCATCTCCAGGGCGTGGAACCCATGTCCAGGCGGCCCGCCGGCCTCCGCCGTTCCTGCCCCCATGCTGGCCGCGCGCGTGTACCCTCTGGAAACGGGGCTGCCCCCGTGGCCGGACCTGAGCCTTTCCGGGCGGGCTGCTGGCGGGTCCAGGCCTCGCCGCGGGGCCTCCAGCAGCTGCCGCGCTGGACAGACCCCGGGGACTGGCCCCAGCACCTGTTGGAGCCGAGGCCCGGGCCCGCTGCCCAGGAGGCCGCGCGGCCCTGTCCTCAGCTCCCCAGTGATGCTGTTCTGCCGGGGGGTCTCCTGAAGAACTCCCTGTCCTGGGGCGCAGGGGTGGACACTGGCACGCTGGCGGTCTTGGCCGTGGGTCGGGTCCTCAGCCCGGGGCCTCGGTGCGGGGCAGCCTGGGGGGCAACCGGGGTCAGTCCTGCGTGCTGGGCCAGAGGGGCAGGCAGCACCGCTGGGCACCAGGCCCGTCCTGGGCGGCTGGCGTGTGTGGCCGGGGCGGAGCTGGGGGCCCCTGCCAGTGGGAGCGGGAGTGGGCTCTCTGGGTGCCCGGCCCGGTGTCCTGCTCGGCGGGGTCCGCCCAGCCGTTGTCGGGCCCGGCCTGTGGACGTGGCGTCTGGGGGCGTCGCTCTGTCCCGGCCCCTTCAGGGCCCTGCGGGGGCCTCTGGTGCTGGACACGGGGCTCCGGGCCCCACGCTGAGGACAAGCTGGTCTCGGCCCAGAGCCGCCCGCCCGCCTCAGCTGCTGCCCTGGTCAGCGCCCCCGGCCCGCCACCAGCCGGTGCGACCGCGTGTTGTGTCTGTTTCCATGGAGAGAAAACAGCCCGCAGCCCCACCGGCGGCGGGAGGCGCCAGGAAGCAGAACAGCCCCTCGTCTTGTGGGCGGCCTCCCGGCTTCCGGGCGAGAAGCGGTGAGAGTGCCGTCCCGGCGGGAGGCCCCGCCGTGCCCCGCCGTGCCCCCGGGCAGGGCGCAGGAGCAGCCTCGGCCTGGGGGCCAGTCGGGGTGTGACACGGGTGCCTCCGTACAGCACTCCCCCAGAACAGGCTTTCTGGTGTCCAGAAGCGGGGCGTTGTTTCACGTGTGGTCTCTATTTGGGGGGCAGAACCCGCTGCTCTGGGTTTGGGGCCCGGCCGGGGCCTCCATCGCCGCGTGGGGTCCCGCGGCCCTCGGGGGGCTGACGTGGGCGGCGGTTTGCCGGGCAGCAGGCAGGAGGGTGGGCTGGGTCCCGGTGCCCCTCTGCGGGGCTGGCCCGGGAGTCCTGCCTCCTCGCCCCCGACGCCGGAGCCCCCAGCCCGGGAACGTGGCTCTGCCGCGCCTGAGGGGCTGGGGGCCAGTGCAACAGCCTGCCGAGTGGGGTGCCCGCGCCTCCCCACCTTGTGGTTTTGCCAGGCGGGCAGCCCTGGAGTCCAGGCCAGCGGGGGGCCCGCAGCTCCGTGCTGGGACGCTGTGGCCGGGCAGCCCTCGTCGCCCCCACGGGAACTGGGGCGCTTGCCTGGCCCCAGTGCCGGCCGCCTGCTGCTGGCGTCCCCCGGGTGGGCCCCTGGCTGCCTCTCCAGGCCCCTTCCCTGCCCCCCTCGCTGCCCTGTGGTCCGTAGGGCCTGCGCCCGGCTTCCAGGCCTGGCCCCCACCCCGCTCGTCGGCACAGGCCAGGGCAGCGGGCAGGGGCGCGGGCTGCGGGCGGTTCCGTGACTGGGATGTGAGCTGTGTCTGCGGGAGCTGGGGGGCTGCAGCAGTGTGTGCTCTCGGCGCCTTCCAGGACCGCACTGCTGCTGTGCTGCCTCGGGCGGGCCGGAGGCGGCGGATGCTGACCTGGTCAGTGGAGTCGCAGGGGTCCTCCGAGCTGCTGTTTGCGCTGCGTTTTGGGGTTTGGGGTTGTCTTGCAAATTGAACTTGCCTCCTCTGCCCCACAACGGTCAGAAAACAGGTTCACGTGGTTGCCGCGCCGCACGACTGTGTGCGGCGCCCACAGCTCAGCTCTGCCACCCTGGAGCTGCGGCCGGGCCGAGGGGCGCCGGTGGGTGTGGGCCTGGCTGGGCAGCGCGACCGGGCACCCCGCGCCCCATCTTCTCTGGACCCCACGCGGGTCACTTCCCCGAGAACTGCTGCGTCCTGCAGAGCCCCGGGCTGGCCCTGCACCCGCTCACCTCTGCGTTAGCGGCGCCTGGGCTTGGGGCCGGGGTGTCCCCGTGGAGCCCCAGATCCGGGAAACCGCTGACTTGGCGGCGCCGCAAGGCGGCCTCTGTGGCGCGTGCGCAGGCTGTTCCCGCCGCCCCATCCCACAAGCTGCCCAGTGGCTCCGCCGGCACCTGCTCCTCAGCTCGGGGTCCGCTGCACGCGGCCTCACACTGGCCCTCAGGAGGCTGTTCCGGCCCTGGCCCCGGCGGTGGGCTCGGTGCTTGTCCAGTGCCGCTGGCCTCCCGCGGGGCCGGTCTCTGTCCAGGGACCGTGGCTCCCGCGGCTGGGAGATGTGGCCAGGGCTGCCCGGTAGCCTCGCCCGCCAGGCCCGGGCCTCTGCGCCCCCCGGCCAGGGCCGCGCTGGTCCGGCCGGCTGCCCCACGGGGGCGCCCGGGACGCACACGGAGGGCGTCTCGCCGGGGCTGCAGCTGCCACGCGGCCTCTGGGCGCCCCTCGTCCGGGGCCCTCTGTGGCCGGGCCGCTCTGGCCGGAGGCCCTGTGTGCTGTGGCCCCCGCGGCCCTTCAGCTGGGGCTCGGCTGCGCGGGGGTGCACGGGGTGCCCGCGCTGTCCCCGGGCTTATCGGCTCGGCGGCTCTGGGGAGACCCCGCCGGCAGCCCCGGCCCGCGCCCCGCCCGCTCCCCTCCCCGAGCGGCACCCGCCCGGCTGGCCGCGCCCGGGCCCGCCGCAGCGCCCACACGAAGGCCCGAGTGTCCCCCATCCAGGCGTCTGCGCTGCTGGCGACTCCTGGAGTCACAGCCCCTCGGCGGACAGCTTGAGTGGCCGCCCACCCCCACCCGGGGAGCAGCGGCCTCGGGCCCACGGGGAGTCCGAAGTCCGCCCTGTGGGGTGAAGCTGCGATCTCTGGGGACGGTGTCCGGCACCAGGGCGCGTGGGCTGCCCCGGGGGCCCAGACCCCTGCCGGCGGGGCAGCGTCTGCAGGGGCGGGGCGGGGCGGGGCGCAGTGGCGCGTGCTGGCGGGGACCCTGCCCGGCCGGGCTTGACGGACCCCTGTCCCTCCCAGGTGTCCTCCGAGCCCCCCACCTCCGTAAGGAAAACCGACGATGCCCCCTCCCAGCCCCCCACACCTGCGGAGAAGGACAGACCGTCCGGCTGGCTGCGGACCCTGGCCGGCTCCTCCAGCAAGGTGCCCGGGCGCGGGCGGGGAGGGGGGGGTGCAGCCTAGCAGCCCGCAGGCCGCTGACCTGTGTCCGCCCCACAGAGCCTGGGCTGTGCGCACCCGCGACCCCGCCTCTCCGCCTTCCGGCCCTGGTCCCCCGCGGTGTCCACGAGCGACAGAGAGCTTTCCCCGCACCTCCCGGCCCTGATCCGAGACAGGTGAGTGCCCTGCGGTGTCCAGCGTCCACCCTCACGGGCGGCCTTGGGCCAGGGCGTGGGCCTGCGGCTTCCAGAGCAGGCTGGGCCGGGCGGCTCCGCTTCAGCACCTTCTCCTGGGCGCCGGGCACAGGCTGCATCCCAACGCCTGCCCCTGCCCTGCAGCTTCTACTCCTATAAGAGCTTCGAGACGGGCGTGGCCCCCAACGTGGCGCTGGCACCACCCGCCCCGCAGAAGGTGGCGGGCAGCCCCCCCCGCAGCGCCGTCGGCTCCCGGCCGGCCGAGCCGCTCCCCACGTGCGCCCAGCCCAGGAAGCGGAAGCTGGCCGCGGACACGCCCGGAGCCCCCGAGGCCCCGGCGGCCCCCGAGGAGGAGAAGGACTCGGAGGCCGAGGTGGAGGTGGAGAGCAGAGAGGACTGTACGTGCGGCGCCCGCCCCGCCCCCGCCGCCCCTCGCCCCGCCCC